>JAMAGM010000107.1:0-15774 GCA_023626175.1 Talaromyces sp. PX1902
AAGGGTACAAATAGTATTATTAACGCATGGCAAGTGAACCGTGACTGAATAGATCTGACTCACTTAACCTACCATTTCGATTCATGAAATTCCATATTATCCAAAGGCTCAACATCATCAATAAAATGGCGAACAAGAAAGAGAAAAAGCAGGCGAAAGATGACAGAGTCCAACGCCGAAGAGAAAAGCGTGCCAAGCGGCGCGAATCGTCGTCATCTGATGATGATTCTACACGCTCGTCTACGGTCAATGGTACGATCACCGATGTGACTCAGTGGAACACAGAGATAGACCATTCTCTGAAAGGTAGTATCAACAAGATAATCTCACTTCATGATACTTTCCAGAATCTGTCGGATGTTGTGGGGATTTTGTCTTTCATCAAGCCCAATGCTGCCAATGCTGCTGAAGTATTCAGACCGGAAATCGAGCTCAAAGCTGAAAATGAAAGACTGCAACATACATTGACTCAGATACAAAAGGCTGTGGAAGCACAGAAGCTACAGGAACTGGAAAAAAGATGCCAAGAACTGGAGGATGAACGGGTGCAGCTTGGCCAACGTCAGCAGGAGCTGGAGCAAGAACGACAAGAACTCAACGCAGACAGACGTGCCATTAGCATTGAAAGGCAAGAGATGAAGAAAGATTTGGAGATAAAGAAACAAGAATTCCAATCTGAATTTACACATCAATTAGAGAAGGAGAAAAAGGCCCATCAGAAAGCTCTTAGGTCGAGCCAAGATTCCGAAAACAAACTCAAAGGACAAAATGAAAAGCTCAAAGCCGAGAGAAATGAAGTAGAGACGCGAGCAAAAGATCTCGGAGAAGGCAATGAGACGCTGATGGCAACAAATAGAGCGCTTCGGTCGGAGCTGGACAAAGAGAAATCAAGGTTCCCGATTCAGAGTAAAGGAATCAATTACTAGTAAGTAGACCGGTGTGCAACTTCTTATAATCAATCTCACAGTAGATTTAGCCGGGCACAATTCAAAAAATTGAACCAGAAGATTGAGAAGCTTGTCTATGACTTCATCACAGGTCCCATGAATGACGAACAGATAGTAAGTCACGAATTTTATTCCATGTTCAAGCGAAGCCCAAAACTGACATACATATTGCTTTAGCGAGCGGTCGAAGCAGATGGTCTTGAAGAACAAGAGTTTTTCAAATTCGTCCCGACGAGAGACTCCGATGTAGCCCGATACCTGTGGAGACGGGGAGCGCAGGCCTGTATTACTATGCAGCTATGCGATCGTCTTTGGAAATCCTATCCTTGTGACTCCGTCCAGGACGTCGCGGATCCAAACGGCTTGAGAATTGTCTTCGATACATTTTCTCAAAAATACGCCACAGTCAATCCCGAGAAGGAAGCCATCTGGCGGATCATGACTCGTGAGATCTTGATTAGTTTCTCTACACAGCGGACCTCGGCACAGAATCTTCACAAAGATATCGTGTGCAGTATGAGCAAAATGCTTCGTTCTATTATTGATCCATCAAAAACACAGACATTTGAAGCAGATTTGACCGAAATAGTCGCAAACGCAACCCTCCTATGGTCTGCTGCACAAAAAGATACGTGCAGGATCTGGGTGTCAGCCAACCCGCATAATGATGCTGAAGACGGCGGTCAATGGGAAGCAGGGTCCTTGCAAGGAATTGAATCGGTTCAGGTCCAAGAGGAGATCTCTATCGAACACGCCCATTCGCTTTGTCTATTTCCCCTGGTTGTAGTGACAGGTTGTTCTGGAGATGAAATTATCTGTCCAGGACAAGCTCTATTCTCTGATTGTGTGGCATTTGCCCTTGGAAATCACGAACAGCAGGAATCTGCGAGGTTACTTGCACAGAAACAGAGGGAATTGCGCTATAATCACCGCAAGAACAGTGTGAACTCTCATTCAACTATTTCCATACAGAATCGTCCCCAAGTTTTGGTCGGTGGTCGTCCTGAACAATGATATCGACCACATGACAATGCCAGAATCCCGAACATTCAAATCATATCCAGGCCAACTATTGAGGTCATTTAATTTCTGTGGTCAGTAGAGGCTTTTTATAGCTTTGATTAAACATCGAATATGTGTTGAGCAAATTTTGATTTATTGCAATCGTCACTTAGACTTCGAGTCTATAAGATGTTAGTTCAAAGAATTTAAACCAATAGCTAGCCTCTATTCGTTACCTTCGCCTACTTGTGTTACGGTGCCAATGGTTGGTTTCCCAGTGAATTGTGGCTGTGCAGGCGGAGCTCAGGTTTCAGCATCCCAGGATGTCGAAATCCGGAGCTCGATGGCTATAAAGAGGCGTCCGCCCCCATTTCTGACTCTTCTGTCTCCATTTTCTTCCACCAATGACCTCATCTTGGAAAACAACTTAGTAAAATGTACGTATGTCGCAGAAAAAATTCCGCAAAATCATCTATATGGCATGGTATTATATAATTGCTCAACTTTTGCTAACCTATGTGTTCCCGCAAACAGCGGCAATATCTTTTAAACCTATCCACCGTATGGATCAAAAGAATGAATGCAACGAAATGAGTGTACGACGCAAGGCGCGACCAGAACGATGCGATGCGGATGTCAAACCAAAATGGGTCCGCTGTCAGTGATAGTGGCTGGCCGCGTTATCAGATCCATGACGGCAAGCGGCCAGAATCAAGGAAGATTTGGAATGAGAATGTACAATACTAGTACATGTTTGTTTACGGGTCAAAATGATTGATAGGTTCTTGCACATCCTCCAACGCGTCTCATCCTCGTAGATGGTTCTCAATATTTGTAAAAACGTAAAGGACAGCGTGACAAAGCTTTATGACCAACCTCTGGGTGCTAGAGCCATGTGTGGGCCTTTTCCATTATAGTCCTGAGAGTGAGAAAGCCGAATCCGGTTCTGAACTTCCAAATGCGGTGGATAAAAAGAATAAATACTTCCTGAGGTTGGATACCTCCACAATATCTATTCCCACCCGCGGCGTCAACAGTTGCACTGTTTAATGACGTGGCTGATATGTCATCGAAAATGGAATGGCTCTAATAAATAAGGGTTGAATTTGCAATCACAAACCCATTAAATAACCGAAGATTTTTTAGTTTTAGCCGCTAGCCATGGCGTTAAATTCAATTTCTATCGACAAAGACAGGTGAATTGGAATCTAATTGAACCCTCTATGCTCTTTACTGACACATTGAGAGATTCCTTGTTTGTCATCACCTTCTGTGCAAGTGGCAAGCGGAGTTAGAATACCTTCTTTATCATTTCTGTAGGATCAATGCGCCGCAGCTTCTGCATGAATGTCTTTGTTCTTGTGCCGAAGCTGCAGAGTTGAGTAGGCTCACTGAAAAAGTTACAAATCATTTTTGTTTCTGTAACAAGCGCATCTTCCGTGAGCGTGGAATTTCAGAACAAGAACGAGAAACATTCTGTACTCAATTACAAGAAGTCCGTCAAGTTCGAAACATGGCTGTCCATCGAGTTACACCACAGAGCAGCACGATCCGAAAATATGGGAAGATTGTTCAGGCAATTGTCGGATTTTTCCCAAGGATTGGAGGTCAGGAGTTTTTACAGACATACAACGAGCGTGTGAGTAAGGTTTTTTAATATCTCATTCATGCAGAGACTAATGAAATGATTGAAGATCCGTCAATTCATTGAGACTTTTTGGGATATCGAGAAGAACGAATCAGGGGATGTCAATGCCTCGCTAATTCCAGAGACCATTATAATCCGGGGTATAGAAAGCTCACCGAGAAACGAACAGAAAGAGTATAATATGAAACGCTCTGTCGAAGAGCAAAAGCTTGCAGCGAAGACCAAAGCCAATAACGTCTCACAAATGGCCCGAGACTTTCAGGAATCGCGGAGAGTGAAGCTCATGCACGTCGAGCAAAATCAGCGAGAGAAAGTCGATTCCGAGTTACGGAAAAAGGAAAAGTCCGAGAGATTGATCAAACAATTGGCTGATGCACAACTCAGAAAAGATGAAAGGGCAGAGAGGAACAGGAAACAGCAGGATGAAGCACAAATCAGAAGGGCTGAAAGAGCCGCTAGGAACAGGCAACAAATGGAAAAAGCACAACTCAAAAAGGCGGGCCAATAATAAACCATCATTGTACGAGGGGGACCCAGGCGGACTGATGGAGATGTGTCTCGGTAGGTAGCCTGAGAGATCCACCAAGGTGTTCCTCTTGAGCATCGACTAGCCCTGACATTTTTACCTGGTCTGACTATTCCTGTCGAAATATTCGAGCAATACAAAATTGATACAGACCCTGAGCTAAAAACTACCTGACACACGTAAAAGGATGGCATTTATTGAAGCAGCATTGGTCTTAGCTAGAGATCTAATGGATAAATGGGCTAAACAGAGTAATTGATATGGGTGAAATTGCTCCATTGCGGTTCGCATTGCCCTTCACTGCTCTTTCGCACGGTTCTCGAAACCAGGGTGAGACGGGCTGGTTCACTCCGACGAGACACTAATGATGTAACGTGATTCTTCATGCTGAGAATATATCCCTCCACAGTTTTCAACGTGAAATGACGCCCACGAGCCATTGCTTCCTGCTGGACTTCAGCTGATCCTTTACCCTTCTAGTTAGCTAACATCACATTGATTGGCAGAAAATCCTACTTTTGGCTTCTTCCAGCTGCTGTTCGAGGGTCTTATACAGTTCCACAAGGAAACGCCGATAATCTTGGATCAATCGGTATGTATCCATGAGGCTAAAGAAATTCCTCGCCAGAGAGATCCATGTCACATAATATAATCTGAATTATTTGCAAAGATATCCAGCCACACACTTATCTATCAATTGATTGAGTGGTTTTCCTTTTTGTTTGCTTCCCCCGTTCGTTTGTATAACTTTGATACCGGAAGTAGTGGGCAGTCGCTGTGTAACTCAAACAGAATCATGAGAAATATGTGCCGGATCCACCGGCCAGGACGGATTAGAAGCCTACCAGGGATTCTGTGACCCTCTCTCGATCTCTATAATGATTTCTGTAAAGAATTGGCCATCGTAATCCATGATTCTGCAACTTTTGGGACTTTTCTATCACACTCAATATAATCGCAAGACTTGAGGGAAGTCATCGGAGAACAAAGAGCATAGTGACAAAATCATGTTTGACTTGTTGCAGATTCGACCGCCCTATTAGACTCAATGCGGCCACTCCGGAAATAATGAGCTGATGATATCTTCCGAATATGTGGGCTACTTTCTCAAAGTCAAAATGCCAAATGTGTTCTCATTGGTCGTGGTGAGTCGACCAAACAAAGAAAATAAGGCTACAAACAAGGTCGATGGAGACTACCATGCCAATGCTATCTGGCTGGTAACGTAGGCCACTGGTTAGTCGATGTTATCGCGACGTGGTTCTAGTACGAATTAATGCCAAAAAAATCGATGTCGAAAATGTATCAATGTTGGTTCGAATTGTTGTGACATTCTGGTCTCTGCCACGGAGTTGCGCAGACTGGTTTTTTGAGAGAATTTTCCAAACACGTCTCGTCGCCTAATGCTCGAAACTCGAAGTGGAATGCGAATGATTCCGCTTAAGAACATGCTATGTACGAACGGCGCTGTTCCAAAATTCTTCTTAGGATCCGGCGATCTAATTGTAGTGACAAGCTTCGCATGAATCTCGATCTATGTTTTGCTCCATGACTGAGACCGTGACTCAGTCACACCCGATCTGATGTTTCGATCGAGAAGCCGAGATTCGGGGGAATAAATCCAGATTCTAATTCAAAATTGAAAAGGCATGATCGCTGACATGAACGCAGTCAACCACGGACGTGTGGTGAGTGGGGAGATATTAATGTTATACTCCAAATAGCTTTGATAACTCTTTCCTTTACTTAGAAAATATTCTACATACTATCAAACTGGAGTTTACGATGCTAAAGAGCGTGCCTCAAGAAATCTGGGACAGTATTTTCAACTTTCGACAACCGATCCCATCTCTTGGTTCGTCCGAATATAGCCAATGTCACATATTATGGAATTCGATCTTCAAGAGCGATAAATAGATCTAGAAAATGATACGGATCAAGGGCAACCCATTGCTCTTCGGTTCAATGCTCGACAAAGTCGGGAAGAAAAAGATCTACATAACAATTCAATATGGAGATAGAATCACGGACCCCAATTATCGCTGGGAATTGTTCTTGGAGTGCCTACACGGTCTATATAAATATAATTCACTCACGAAAGAGATCAAATTTCGTTGGGGGATAACACTGAATGTTTGGGAGATCGAAAGACCCGAGAATCCATTTCTGCTGAACGACAAGAGACAACTCTTCTACTCCTTTGGCACTAGCAGGATGTTCATCTGTTTCATCAGCCGCGCCTCATCGTTTCTATGACTGATTGGTGTATGGTTCCCAGGGCTGTGTGGAAGGATTGATGAGGAACTCAGCTAGCCATCTGAATACCCTGACGACTCAATCGATCAAGCTCCATCCACACTTCCCTGTCCAAGCTTCCGTATAGCCAAAACCGGTTTTCTCGGTCTCTCCAAGTGAGAACGGTATTATCAAGGGTCTGACGCAGCGGCCTCAAGATTGCTGGTGGGCCAACATACGGCTGAGTATACACTGGCTGTACTTCCGGCGTCGCGCCTAATTTAAACTTGGAATTGCACAGAAGATTTTGACTCCACGAACTGCAGAAAATTCCGGTAGAAAGACCATCTTTCCAGGGCATGATGGGTACACCATCAGCCTCTTCATAATGATCCAGAATTGGCTGAAGGTAAGCATTCCCACGAGCATTGATGATGGTCGAGCGGAGATGACACGCCATCCGCACAATATCATCCTCCTCGTTGTTTGTTGATTCATCCGGATTCGGCACATTTACCACTACCCAGCGGTTGTGAAGTTCGCAGGTACGGTCGAGGTGCTGCTCAATACTTAGAGCAAAGCTAAAAGGTGGATAATGATTTTGAGCATCGTTTCGCCGTCGCTTCCATGAAGGGGAGGCTGCTGACGCCTATACTATGCTTAGATCCACGTTAAACGATCACAGGCGGTCCCACAGACCTTCCAGAGATATGCCATTAGCAAGTCGTGCGCAGTCACCTTTCCATTGGCGGTTCGGGCTTCAACCAGCTGATTGTCGTTCAAGACCGGCATACGAAAGGTTTTCCTGTGCTTGGGCTTGAATAAGGCACTCTTGAGGAAGGTACTCAAGATTGACCGCCAACCCACTCGGGATGAAGTGATCTGGAACTGCGCAAGGCGTGCACTTGTTGATTGTGCCGTCAGCGAATCTGGCATGATGCGGGCGCTTTCGTCCAGCAACTTGATGGCCGATCGAGGAGTTAGAGACTTGACTGATTCTCTCCGCAGTAGCGCACAATACGCCTGTACGATGTTGTGAAGACCTGTAGAAGTACATGAGAAAACTCCACCGTAAATCGTATGGTTAGAAAGTACCAGTTGCATCACAGAGGGCATGCTGGACGGATATCTTCAGCAGGCATGCATCGCGCAGTGCGATGGCTGACATCGATAAAACGGGAGGGGCTATCATGTCTCTCCAGGAAACCGGAAAGTCAAATAAGGTATCAACTGGACTGTCGAGGGTGGACGAATCATGGTTCAACCCGGGAAGATACTCATCCAACGAGTAAGCACAGGTCTTCGATTGAAAGTTCACGCAGATCTTGCCGTGGTACCGAGGCTGATAATCCTGTAATGTGGAATCAAATCACGTCCGTTTTAAACACGAGGTAACGGACTCACCACTAGGTTGATTCGCGCCCCCAGAATGGGCCACTGCTCAGCCAGCCGTTCACTACTCTTGCGTAGATGGTCCAAGTCTGCTGCTTCAGGAAGAATCATACATACACCAAATTCCGTAAACTTCGCGATTTGTAGATCCAGAAGATGAAATTGTTCTTCCATTGTGACTTAAGTACCGAAGTAGTAACTGTAATGACGCGGCCAGGAAAAGCGGTGGACAAAGACTATGCGTTGAATTTTATATCTGTTCTAGATTCTTGTCATAGACAGTTAAGACCAAGTGTGTACTCAAATTGATACCATTACTCCATTACCTACTGAGTAAATAACTATAATGAAGTCCCGGTAAGTTTGAGAGCGAATAACAATTCTTGCTCAATCAAGAGAGACAGCAGTCTGTCCTAGCCCATGCCCGGTATAGAACTGATCATATCAGCATGAGCCCGATGGATTCGTTTCCCGATGTAGCAATCGCGCACCCGGCTTGATGTATGGCCTCTCCAAGAATGTTGTGTCCGACCGGAAAGTGGGCTAATAGAGTACAGGCACTTGGTGATAATGGCCTTTGCTTCTGCTCGAGAACGAGGAGAAAATCACCTACCGATATAGACTCAAGATTATCTGTATTTGAACTCATATAGCCAACGGCGGAAGTATGATAAACCGTCTAATAATGGAATTGTGCCTCGACATGCCTGTTTCGTCTCGTCAGTTTACAAATTAGTATTACTTACTCTCAATTTTATTGTTTAATATCAGCGTCTCGTCCATTTATTGTTCCGACATGAAGTGGTGTTGGCACTGAATACGATTCTTTGTATACCAACAAATTGTGCATACGGCACCAAACGGGATTCTTTACCGCACAAGACGGTGAATACGGCACCAAACCGGATTCTTTACCGCACAAGACGGTGCATACGGCACCAAACCGGATTTCTTACCGCACAAGACGATGAATACGGCACCAAACGGGATTTATTACCGCACAAGACGGGGCATACGGCACTGAACAGATCGTTACCAACTACTACACTAAATAAGGCAGACTGGCACCAAACGGGAACCTTGGCTAGCACGAGTTGGTATCGGTTCGAGTTGGTGTCAGTTCAAGTCGATTTTATTCTGAGTTAGTGTTAGTTCGAGTTGATCTTAGTTCCAGTTAGTGTCAGTTCGAGTTGGTGTCAGTTCGAGTTGGTGTTAATTCGAATTGATCTCAGTCTGAGTTGGTGCTAGTGGAGTCGTTGTCGGTCGAGTTGGTGCCAGCACGACTTGGTGTCAGTATGGCTGTCCCGTTTGGCAGCATGCGCTCCAATTTGGGGTGGATGTCCTGTTTTGAGGTTATTAGGTGTTTTTATAAAGTTTCATTACATGATCTTGGTCAGGTTTCGGAATTGATACGTGATCCAGCATGAAAGTAGCAAATCATGGAAATGATTCGAAATCTTGTTTTTGCAGTCTAAGATCAACATCTGACTTAGCTTACACAGGCTCGACGGCTTTGTGTAAAATCTCATCAGGAACAGTGCCGATTTCAAACGAATGAGACACAATCCCAAACAGGAGCCGTGGTAACATCAAGATACCATATGAGGATATATAGTGATCCTAAATTGCCAGCTATGACCCTTGTAATAGCTGTACCAGAAAGGTGGTCCTATATCCGAGGGTAACTAAATCCCTGAAATCTACTTATCTCTGGTGGAAACGACATCTGTCCTAATAGCTACAACTATAGTTAAACCATATGAGTGATAAGGAATATATATAGTCTAGATCTATATTAACAGTACATCCTAATTTCAGTGCATACTCTTACCCAGGTTCGAAAGGAGCAAACTCATTCCAGAGATGTAACAAATATGTCTCTTTTAAGCGAATATAAGCCAGTCTTTCAAACAAGTGGCGAGGATTGGGCACTCAAAGCAGAAATGATATTTCACCAACACCTATGCTATCACGAAGAGAAGGTACATGGCGGGATCCTAACGCTTTTCCTTAATCATATATTTACAGACTGCTGTGCTTCTATAGACACAAGTCGCCGTGCCGTTACAGCTGATCTGCATTTATCATATGTACGGCCTATATCACTGAACATACCGACATCCTTCCATATACGGGTAGTGAAGGTAGAAGGCAGGAAAGTTCGAATGTCTGGAATTGTTGGTTTTATCGATCAAAAGTTAGGAGAAGTGGTTGCTGTGAAGGCAGAGGCTTTATTTATATTCTTGGCCGCAAGGTGAGCCTTGCATAGCCGCATGTACCATAAGGTCCTTGTCCTATTCGGTAGGTGTGATCTATAATATGAGAGGGCTACCATCTGTGCCGGATGATACCAAAGAGCTAGAACGCCTCCCGTAAGCAATAAAATGATAATCTCCCTCAAGACAAAGCCCTATTATTGATAATCATAATAATGTTTCCATGACGACTTCGCATATTGCCTAGTCCTTATTGCTTTCATGAAAAATGAAACCCGAGAAACTGATTATTACAAAATGAACCATAGTGTACCATCTTATAAATTTGATTTTTAAAAGCTAAGGTGCTTGTGCTGCCCCGGAGGACCTGCATGAGACATTCTCGCAAATCCCCAAATGCTACTAATCGTTAGCGAGTATAACATTGCGCACACAGATTTCAGATGGAAACCAACACCATTGGTATGAATTGGTGCTAGCTCAACTTGATGCCAGTATGGCTGTCCCGTGTGGTGTCAATGCGTATCCCGGATTTGGATTCGATACGTATATCATGGAAATGATTGGTTTCGTTCTAGTGTCCACCGCCTCCATTTGGTGCCAGTGTGTGATTTCATTTGGATTTAGTACATTATTGGTCGGTGTCATTTGTCGCTGGTGCTCATCAAATCACTTTTAGATTTAGTCGTATTTCGCTGAGAAGCATGACCTGAACACTAATTAAACCCGTCCTTTTTAAACTCTGTTTTCGATTGCCTATATATGTATCTCATACGGAGATACGCCAGTCTCACTAAAAGTTTAATACAGCAGAACACAATGAAGCTAGACTTAATGATCTTTGGCATGATCTCTACAGCAGTCAGTGGGCTGTGGATCTCTCTTTCTTCTTTCGCTGACGATTTCTCTAGACGGTTATTGTCCAAGGCGCGTCTCTTATATATAATGTTACTCTTAATAAGATGGTAAGTCCATATGTCCTCAGTTGTATATTAAAGGCATTATCTAACAGCACAGGTGTTGAATACGACTACCTTCCCAGCGCCACACCACCGTGATGGTCGAAGTTTTCGCTCAAGAGCATCGGTAAGTACCACTAACCTTGGTAAGTATGAGGCTAATAAGCACTTTTCTTGAGAATCCTAAGCCAACTTGCTCCCTCCAATATGGACTGGCGCGCATTAATGAGACCATCACCAACATCGGCCATCTCTCCGATGTCGCGAATGTCACGTGCAGTGTGCCCGCAGCTACTTGTGCGCGTGTATCGCATGAAGGAAGATCCTCGATTTTCTTCTACAACTTCGTATATGTTCAACAGTAAAAGCTCATATCTATGTTATTGATAAAAGTGTATAGGAAAGCCACGACATTAACACAAGATATGGAAATCTAATTCAACCCACCAAGCAGGTCTCCGACGCATGTACGATAAGCAACAGCTACGACTACGGTTACGTTGCCAGAAGCCTGGTTGATGGGTCTCAGACCATCCCATATCTAGTGGTTATTGGCGATGATTATGCTTTTGCACCCTAGTCACAATTGAGGCGAATCACACTTTACTAAGATTTGAACGATACAGGGTGATTTCAACGAAGGTATTAGGACGAAGCAAACGGGGTATCTATTAGTAAGAATTTATAAAAGAAAATGCAACAATTCATTGGCAACGAAAAAGGACCAATTTTTATTCCGGCGCGGGGGCCAACCCACGCCGCCACGCATCATAATCACGGAATTTGGCTCTCACGCGAGCCGCCAGATCGGTTTAGAGCTCAGGGACCCCATCAAGCGCCGTAAAGAATAGAATCCAAAGATCCTCTCAATAGTCTACCAGCCAGAGAGCTGGTCCTTCAGTGCCTTGACCCATAGCTCTGTACTCTTGTATCACTTGTTGGACTTCTTAGCTAAGGGATTTAAGGCAGTCGCACTAGACCACCAATGTTAGTTCTATGCTCTGATTTGATATACCTAATTTGCTTACTTGGTGCTTATTACATACCCATCCAGTAAGAAAATCCAGGTCGATCGACAGATTGAACCTACCAGGGAGGACAAATCCAACAGGCCCAGGGGCGACGATCAGAGCAGGAGCGCTAGACATTTTAATGTAGCTATTACAGGGTTCTCATTAATGACTGCTTCATAATAGTTCAATAACCAAAGCTCGCGATTATTCGCTAGAGCTGACGTACATGATTGTTATTACTGCTGCTACTTTTCTGTTCTTGAGAATGGCGATGACATGGGGGGAGGAAAGAGATAGGGATTCTCGTTTGTTGCCTACATCTCGTTGTATGAAGCTTGGGTTCACGAGCCCTAATGGTTTCCTGAAGCAAATGTACTCAGTTCTGTACGAACGACCAACCTATATGAAGTAACAGCACATAATGCGATTATCCGCTCTTGTTGATGAAAATTGTAGATGTGGTTGTTGGACCATCTTGACATCCTAATGCGGCGTAACTTGCTATACTTTGAGTCGAAAATATTGAATGGCGGATCCTATCATAGGGGTTATTGCAGTTTGTTGACATCGACATCATGCCTATATTGAAGTTATATACAAGTCTTAGGGCTAGCTGCTGCCATTGACCAATCGCTGGGGGGCGTTCCTCCTAAGACCCCACTTTTGACTCCACTACTCCGGGAGTCCACGGTTCTAATTGATGTGTCTGACAACTTTATTTTGTGAGTAGTTATATTCCCGATGTATAGTTATTGAAACCAACTATCTAACTTACTCATTATATGCTAGCTTACCAATGTCGATGTACGGATTTAAAAAATGTTGTTTTCACACTTTCTTGTGATTTTTTATTTTATATAGCAGCGCACAAACGAAGAATATATTTTTAAGGTAGCAAAAGGAAAATAATATGAGAGAATTGAGTTCGCTTATTTATCCGTTACAGAACGCATGACCACATCCAAATGTACGCCGTATCTTTTTGCTTCATTGCAGCCCTGACAGACAAGGTAGGTGGAATCAGTTCATTCATCGACAACCCGCTGTAACTCACGAACTTTCTCGTCGTTCTGTTGACTCTACATTGCGGACTCCTCTCGGAGACAATCCCTCTCACGATTTGACAAGATGACCTCCGCTCAGAGGCGGTCTTTCTCGGCGTTTGCAATTATGATCTCCTCTTAGAGACAGTTGTTCCGGTCCTGTAAAATCTTAAGCTCTTCTCGAAGTTTTTGGATTTCATCTATCCATGCTTGACCATGACGTCGAACCTCTTGGAAGAATTCATCCTTGCACTATTATTAGATAATATTTCATATCAGATAAAAAGAGATATAGATACGTACAAGCATAGAGTCTAAATCTATGACTTCTCTTGTCCTTTTGCCTAGTCCAGTCTTTCTTCTCCTCAACTCGCTTAGACTGACAGTGGCAGCAGCAGCATCCATCACTTCTTTATAAGCTTGGTCAGCATAGTCATGCTTAGTAACTTCACAGAGTGAACACGAAGATACACGCATCCCTTAGTCGTTCTCACGGAAATCTGGCTGAACGATAGTGTTGCCATTCTCGCAGGATGAAGTTTCCTCTAGGGGAACAGTCAATGCACGAGATTCCATATCACTCTACAAAAACCATTCATAATAAAAGGCCTGATCCACTAGGATTTGTTCGTTCCTCATCATAGTGAAAGAAGGCTGCACATTGTCTATATCAATAGCAGTATTCCGAATGTAAAGATAAATCAGATGGGAAAAAGTTAAGCACAGAGGTGGGCATTAGGAAGCTTTATATACTAAGAACCACCGATTATCAGAAAATTTTATGACTAAAACTTTAATACTATCATGCATAGCTACAAGCAGTCATCTTCACTTTAGCCCTAATTAACTAAAAGGCTATTTTTTACTGTGGTTTAGCCAGCCAAATATAGAAAGATGACGAAATTGACTCAGACATGATCCTAATTAAGCGCTCAGGTGCATTCTAGAAGCTGGCTTCGATATTAAACAAAGCTATGTTACCCAGTGTGAACACAAGGACAGAATATAACTTAAGGATACCAGAAGTCTTCTCTCCTGACCTATCTGTAAGCCAATGATCTATATTATCCCCTTAATGCACCCTTGACTTAGCCTGTTCAGACGATGCCTTATTCTCTATAGAATCAAGAGAGATTGACCATACTATGGTTGCGAAATTATAAGCACGCTATTCAGAAGTGTAGTCTGCAGGAAAGTTGTCATAATCGGCCTTTATTAGAGATTTGAATTTCTTACTGGTCTGAAGGTTATTTAGCTAGTAAAAGTCGAATAGGACAAACTTCATGTATATTAACTATCCGTCTCTCTATCTACTCATCTACGGCAATCAGTTAATTCATTATAATGACGTCAAGGGCAGCTGTAGTAAACTTGGGCAATAGTACTGACTTATTCATGAATCCCATCTGGCTATATTCATAGTCTAGAATCAGTACACCTAGCTGGGCCTACTAGGAACCAAAGATGTACTTATAACTTAGGTCTATAGAATTGTCTCCCATGATAATAGAAATGTAAGTAGTACTAGCTTAGTCACGCTGGTAGGGCATATAGATACTAGGGATAGTGAAGGTCCCATTTCCGATGCCAAATGTAAAATTAGGCAGGATAATATTGCATAAATAGTAATATATATTATCAAAAGCGGACCATATAGAGTTAATACTAGTAAAATACTAGTCTAGGAGCTTTTGCAGCCAGACGAGGGACGGCTCTGTCGTCGAAACTGTCGCGGACTAGATGTTGATTGGAGAATTCTTTCTACTACCAGCTGATATTGTTGTAATATTGATACTCCAAGTAGGCTGGCCAATATTCCAATCCGCTCACGCGATATCAGCACGCGCATTCATGCTTTCTAGACTTCCAAAGATCCAGGTACCATTTTGCCATTCGCGAGATGAGTCAAGAGTATATTTCCATTCTAGGCCTAACATCAACGAATACTCACGTCAAGCCTTGAATTGAGACGCACCTGTCAACTGATATCTCATCGCGTACATGAAACTTAAGAACCCAGGCTGCTGCATTAAGTTGTAGTTAAGGCCAATAATCCCGCCAGCCCCGCTAAAGGGAATAGCCTGTCCACTCCTATTCTAATAATATTATTCAAGCTGACCAAACGCGATATTCAAATAGAGGTTGCCGCCAATATTAAATGTTTCTATGCCAGCGAGCACTATAGCATAAACATCATCCTCAAACGTTTGCGTGTATGTATTCTCGGGGATAGAACCGAAAATATAACTGAATAACTTAGAGTTGCTACTATTATATACAGGGCCATTATATATATCAGAGATATCCGCGCGGGTCGATCGAACCAGCACCCCATCAAAGGTGGTATCAAACTGGACGTCAGTTGTTTGTCCAGGTGAGCCTATCTTAATTATTCCTATAAGGCTACTCACATTAGTATTTTGCTCAAATAAGGTTGTAGAGTAGCATACCCGTCGATCCCGATATCAATAGGAACACTAGAACCAGGGGTCGTGGAAATAGCAACCGCGGCTCTATAGATTACAGTTAAAGTTACAGCTAACAGCTGTACAAGCGCTCTATAGTAGTGCTTGTGGTAAGCAGCACATGCTAGTGAGATATACAAAATGCTGATTATGACGCACGAGAAAAACATTATATATTCTCTTTAAAGATTACAGCTACCATATGCGACTTCATAGACCAGGTCAGAGAGTATCGATCCTTTTGTATATCATTGCGAAATGGGTCGCCGGTAAACAGCACTAGGTTAAACGCGACTGACCTGCCAAGTTTAAGATAGATGATTAGGAA
>JAMAGM010000108.1:0-15300 GCA_023626175.1 Talaromyces sp. PX1902
CTTCTCTATTTCTTTATTAAAATTGCACCTTATTCTTGATATTTTTACTCCTTTGATTATTAAATAACCTGCTAAAACTTATAATAATATTAATAAGACCTCTATCTTAATAGAATTATCTATAATTTAATATTGTAGTTAATACTTAATACTATGCCTTACCTTATATAAAAAGGATTTAAAGCTCTATCTATAGGATATAATATAGGTCTATATATAGTCAATAATGCTTTTTAACTGAGATTTCTATATATAACTATTACTAGAGCTTACTAACACACTTAGAAACTTAATTCTTAAAGTTATTTAGTCTTTATATAGTATTCCTGAAGTAGGTAATCACTAGTTCTATATATATCACTATCACCACATAGATTAGCTTAATATAGAGATCTTTATATATAATCTATATCTTCTTTATTATACTGAATTAAGCACTAGCTTTAATATAATTAGTATATAGATAGATAATATATTACTACTAGCTAATATAGAATTCACACTATATAATCAATAAGAAATTAAGAATACTAGAATTATAAGTAAGTCCTAGGACATGCTTTTATACCAATAACTATTAAAATTCAATAGTAGTCTCATTTTAGAGTCCACCTAGGAAGTAATACTAAGCTAAGAACGCACCTATACACTGATTTGTACCATATAATAGTACAACACTGATATAATAAGCTCAAGAGAAAAGATCTAGAAGAATATAACCCTAGTAGAGCAGTATATTGTTTAATATATATTAGGCGCCTATGTTGCTTCCATATGCCAACCTGAAGCCTTATTTAATCTATTGTACGCTGCTTAAGCAATGAGCCTAATAAAGAATAATATTAAAGCGCTAAATAAGTGCTTAGAATGGCAACGTGACAACGCTTCCTAAGGACTATGTTTCGTACTACTTGATATCAATTCTCTATGCCTGATATGCTTTGCTGATTCTTTATTCGCTAATAATAAGGACCTCATGTCACAAATTGGCTTTGTTATTATACTAGCTGATGCCTCTAGCAACGCTAATATCGTATATTGGTCCTCTATTAAATGCAAGCACATTACCTAAAGTGTACTGGCTTCGGAGCTATATGCAATGACCTATGGATTTAATGCTGCCACAGCTATCAAGACTATTATTACTAAGCTGCTATACCTGCCCAAACCACTACCACTTAATATCTACACTGATTTGAAAAGCTTATATGAATGCCTCATCAAGCTGAGCACTACCCAAGAAAAATATCTTATAATAGACCTTATATATCTCCGCCAATTATACAAGCGCTATAAAATAGTAGAAATTAAGTAGATTAGTGGCGATATCAATCCGGCAGATGCTATGATAAAGAGCAAGCCCTGCTATGCTCTTAAGCAGTTTATTAACACTAATAAGCTCTATATCGAAGTAAGCGTGTGGGTTGAATACTTAACTATACTGCTAACCGTATGTATACTAAAGTATAAGAATATGGCATTCGCAGCACTAATATCTATTAATATTAACTAGATTGATATATTATTTTCTTATATTTTATCCCCTTGCCCTAGTCACCTAGATTGTTATTTGTTACTATTTTTAATTATTTCCATTCATTATCTTGTTAGCCCTAATATGTACAAATCATACCCCTATTATTCTTATTTTTCTTTCTAAGAGCTGCCAGTGTTAGAACGTTAATATTAATATCAGATATCTGCCCCAGCACCTAGTAGCTACGCATCTATTGTACGTGCGCTGGCGAAGGGTTATCCCAAGCCGAAGCGCGTACGCTTTGTTTATATACCGCCGGACCCCTGGCATCCCATTTCGTAGCGATCAGACATGAATTAGGAATCAAATATTGACCCTTTTGTGCCTCGTTATTTAGGCTTGTCGGACTAGCCTGTTCCCAATCCAATTGAGCTGATCTTGGACCGGACGAACCGACAATTAGAATATTAAAATAATTTAATTAGTTTTAATAGATATTATAATATTTATTTAATTTCTTTAGAAAATATATATTATATTAATATATATTTAATATATATTTTAATAGTAGTAGATATATTTTTTTTTAAGATATTATAAATACTATATTTATATATAAAATAAAATATTTTAAAAGATAATTAATAGTGAATTTAATATATTTTTACTTATAAAGTTATAATAAATAAAATTTTTATTAATTTACTAGTAAAAAGTGTGCTTTTTTAATATAGAAATTAAAATAGAGGAAAATAATAATATATAATTTAATAATTATACTTAGATTTATACAGTAACTGGGTTAAAATAGGTTATTTTTAGGGTTTCTAGGGTCTTAGTAACTAGGTCTGGGTTAGGCCTGGGTTATGATGCTCTAATCTAGACCTAGACTGGGTTGGGTTTTGGGTCATGACCTTCGACCCAAAATGGGTTTTGCGGAAGCCTACTGGTGAGGAAGAGCTTATAGAATGCTATAAGGATAGGCGTTAGATAGGACCACTAGGAAAGCGCTAAAGCATCTAGCTAGCTATTATTATTAGTTAAAAACTGGATATGCCCTAATAGACTTATATCTGTACAAAATTAGTGCTTAGGACTCTCTAGAGTATAGGGCCTGTAGTATACTAGAAAAGATAGCTTCTTATATTCTCTTTGAGTGCTGTAGACGCTCTAAGCCTAGAAAGACCCTCTATTAAGAGCTTATTAATATTAGAGTCCTCTTACCTACAGTGGCGGAGGATGCTCTAGAGGCACGTCTATTTAGTAAGCTTAAGGCCACACTGGTGCTGCTTTATTTTCTTAGGGGTGTTAATCTCTTTAAGGATACCGCTCGCGCTATTAAAGAGGCAGAACTAGAGGATCAATGGGGGTGGGAAGCTCTAAGGGAGTGGGAGGATAAGGGGGTTGGATAGGGGGATGGGCACCCTAGTGCTTAAGCGCGGCCACCAGGGCCTTTGCTCACTAGGGGTGCCTCTATGTTGGAAACTATAAGGGATTCTTATAGGTATAGTAGCCTATAAGCACGCCCAAAAGTCCCTGGCGGATACGCCGTATGGGGGCGAGATTAAGGCCTAGAATTACATACTATTGGGAACTCTTAGGGGTGAGCCCCTAGGCCCTAGGCCTAGGGCCTTACTCGAACACGTGTCTGTCATAACCCATAAGGTTGCATATAGACGTTAAATATGAATAAATAATAATAAAGTCAGAACTATATATTATAATAATTATCTTTAATATCACTATAATTAATAGATATAATATAGTACTAGGAATATTATAATTATAAGAATAAAACTTTAT
Source organism: Talaromyces sp. PX1902 (assembly GCA_023626175.1). Taxonomy (NCBI): domain Eukaryota; kingdom Fungi; phylum Ascomycota; class Eurotiomycetes; order Eurotiales; family Trichocomaceae; genus Talaromyces; species Talaromyces sp. PX1902. Next base: position 3,281 of record JAMAGM010000108.1, read on the forward strand.
TATTAACTAAATTACTAGAATAGTTTTAATTAATAACTAGATTCTAAAAACTAAAATAAGAGGATTATATAAAAGATCTTTTCTATCTTAATTATATTTACTAAGACTTTTATTATCTAGTTTGATTATTATTATTTTATTTATTCAAATCCCTTTATTAACTATTAATATTAGAATCTTTATATGGTTTAACCAAGCCTAATATACCTCGACACAACGCTGTTTAACTAAGGTGGATCCAGGTCCGTGACAGATAGGACTAAGGATTTTATATAGTCCTATAGAAATCAGTCCTATAGGACTGGGACTGGATTTTTTTTAGTCCCATGGGACTTGTAGATGTCTAAGCTAGGAGATAACAATCAATTAATAAATAATTCTTATCCAGCTTGCCTAGCGCCACGCTAACGTTTGTCAGCAAAAACAAATGATTCTTATATCACAATCATTTAAAATTGATGATAGGACCTATGGAAGCATCGAAGCGTCCAAGCTACTTCTCAAGAAAGTGAACTTGATTGGGGGAAGGTAACGCAAAAGTCGCCTGCCATATTTACACCTGCTAACTGAGGTATGTGCACCTAGGTACTCTATCCTACTCTCGATACCTCCAATGAGATTGCACCATCATGGTTGCCCACGAGCTAATTCATTTCTTACTAGTTCCATATTCCTTGTCCAACATTCACTTTCATCACACCATCAATCTAGATTACTCTTGGAAAGTCACGCTTTTGCCATGTTAAAAATATCTAGTTAGGTACTACATACACTCACACTCATTGATAATGATATGTCTTAAGAGATCTCATAGCTTAATGCAGTGTCATATTTATTTATATATTCATCTTTATACACATAATATTAAGCATATTAAATGAAGGAGGAGTAGAAAAATTATAGTAGTCTTTAGAGTCTCTAGGATATAATTTAATCTATTATAAGCTTGAATGTATACTACTAATTACTGTGTGTTAAGTAACTAAGCAATAAGAAGTGTATAGCTTCTTTTTGTACAATTCGGTCTTCTGATTAAGCGACTTTCCCGAGAGCAGCAGCACCAATAGCGGCATGGATATCCTGCTCGGCACCAGCCTCGAGAGGAAGCAGGGGAGACCGGACGGTGGCATGAGTCAGGATACCACGGGCAACAAGAGCATGCTTGAGGGCGACAGTGCCTTCCATATGGGACCCGCGGTGATAGACGCTTTTGGTAACTGGCAGCAATTGATCGTGAATCTCGCGAGCTTTCTTGTAGTCCTTGGCCTTACCCACCTTAATTAATTCAATGAGAAGCTCAGGGGCAATGTTACCATACCCAACGAGAAAACCATCCACGTCGAAGGCAGTATGTAAAAGGTACTCATCGTGGCAGCTGAGAATCTGAAGGTTCGGGCGCTCGCGTCGAATAACGGGAATTTCAGTATCCCAGCGGCGCATGTTACGTACACCGTTCTTCATAGCAAATACACCGGGCTGAGCCGAGATGTCAAGCATAGTCTGCAGACTGTAGGTAGCCTTAGTGTTGTCGGGATACTGGAAGAGGATGAGCGGAAGACCGCTGACTTCATAGACACGTTTATAACGGTCCTGGGGAGCACCAGGCTGATACCCAAAGCGCAACCAGCCATGGGATGGATAAAGAAGGCCTGCAGATGCCCCAGCATTCTTTGCACGCTTAGCCTCAAGGGCGGCGACCTCTGTGCCTTCTCCTGTGATACCAGCGATGATGGGGATCTTGTTGTCTACGGACTTGACGAAAGCTTTGATGACAGATTCTTGCTCCTCTGTAGTGAGAAAGGTACCCTCACCAGCATGACCGAGAACAACAAGACCCTTAACGCCATTGATACTGCCGAGCCAGGAGCCAAGGCGCTGGATGGCTTCGTAGTCAACAGCACCTTCGGGGGTGAATGGAGTGACTGGAGCAGGGGTCAAACCGTGCAGATCAAAGTCAACCATGTTGCAAGTTGTTGTTTTTCCTTTCACAAGAAGAAAATATAAAATGAAAGAAAGAGCGGCTAACTCAGATGAACCCTTCCGTGATTGACCTAGATGTGTATGGTGTATGCAAGAATGAGATAAGAAACATGACTTGGATGGTGAGCGATCGGGTGGTTCATATACCTACAATCCATTTGTATTTCCTTGAGATCTCCGGACATGTCTTGGGCAAGTAGATTCGTAGGCATGACCCATATGTACTTGTGACCGGATTTCCGGAAAAATGACTACCCAACCGGTAGTAGTGGGGCTTCAAGTATACAGGTCATATTGGGTGGGGTCTAAGGTCAACCTTTGATAAGAATCCGAGAAATCCGAGGGCGCTTCGAAACCAGGGCCTCAACTTGGATTGGCATGTCAACACAATCAATATTGATTAAGTTAATGTAAATCGCATAATCATGACTGTGTACATGTAAATTTCGAGGAGTACTAGTAAGAATCCATAGCTTCGAGACCGATGCACGGACACTGGTTTCCCCGATTCATTTGATTCAAAGAATCCGAGTAGTCCGTGATATCCGGCTCCTTCGATGAGGCCGGATTCTTGAAATAAAAATTGACGATGAAAGTAGACTTTGTTCTGCCTTCTCTACATACGTGCTAGGATAATTGCTTCCCTACTACAGTGTCTCTATCTCTTTCTCTTTCTCTTTCAAGATACCAGTTACTGTACCGAAATTCTCTTATCTTGATTTTCTTTCTCGGTTCTATTAGACATCAATTGACCAGGTCGTCCATGCCGAAGATAACTCCCTTTTTTGGCCTTCGAGGCAACAGCCTCAACATCGCGGCGCTTCTGAGTGTGGTGATGCCTGCAATCATGACATTCGGTTATAATCAGTCATTGCTTGGAGGAATGTTGACATTCGGCTCTTTTGAAAAACGTTTTCCTGAACTGGACACAACCCACGCAGCCGTCTCGGAGAAGAGCCACAAATCTACTATTCAAGGGACCGTTACGGCTCTGTACGCCGTTGGAGGGTTGATTGGAGCCGTTTCTTGTGTTTATCAAGGGGACAAACTCGGTCGTCGACGAATTATCATGACCGCATTTTTGATTCAGATAATCGGGGCAGCGCTCATGTCCAGCTCATTCAGCCTAGCCCAACTCATTGTTTCCCGGATTCTTATAGGTATCGGAAGTGGCGGCCTTCTAGCTACTGTTCCCGTGTGGCAATCGGAGATATCAACCGCCAGCAGGCGTGGCGCTCATGTCGTTACAACGGGTATTTTTATTGGCATGGGCCTGTCCCTAGCATTAATTCTGGACCTGTGCCTCTCTTTTGTCAATAGTAGCCTATCTTGGCGACTTCCCTGTGCCTTCCAAGTTCTTTTTTCACTCGTCGCTCTCATATCTATCACCTTCATGCCGGACTCCCCTCGTTGGCTAATCCAACAGAATCGAGTCCCTGAAGCCCGGTCTATCTTAGCCGTGTTAGATGACGTCAATACAACCTCACCGGAAATAGAGGCTGAGATCCGAAATGTTATGAACTCCCTCGAGTTGTCTGGAGAGATGTCTTTAAGCGAGATCTTTCACATAGGTCCTCAGAAGATCTTCTACCGCGCTGTCATTGCTTGTTCGGTTTTGATGTTCCTTCAGCTGACCGGTGTTAATGCCATCACTTTCTACAGTAAGTGATATTTCTAACAATTACTCTTGACATCTTGACAAAACATGTCCTGACCCATGTTGTGCCATTTAAGCTACCACTATCTTCCAGAGAAACCTACTATTGAACTCAGTCACATCGAGAATCTTAGCAGCAGTCTACCAGCTCGTCAGCCCCATTGGAGGTATTGTTTGTATATTTACAATTGAGAGGTTCGGTCGACGGGGTTTGATGTTAGCCAGCGCTGCTGGGAATGCCACCTGCCTTGCCCTCGTGGCCGGTCTGTGTTCTCAGCCTCACAATAAAAATGCCATGGATGGTGCGGTCTTCTTTACATTCCTCTTTCATTTCACATATGTGATTGGATTTGGCGGAATACCTTTCCTCTATGCTACAGAAATTGCACCCCTCCGTCTACGTGCCGCCATAAGCGGTCTTGGTGTCGCTACCTTCTGGGTCTTCAATTTCCTGATGGCCGAAATCACTCCTATCGCAATCGATGCTATTTCATGGCGATTCTTTATTATTTTCGCTAGTCTGAATACCGCCATGATCCCTATCATTTATTTTTTCTTCCCCGAAACGGCTGGGCGTGATCTTGAAGAAATAGACGAGATCTTCACCCTATCCAAGACAATACTGGATCCTGTTCAGGTAGCTAAACGCCTTCCACGCCGCCAGCCAGAGAATTTTGACGCGCATGAGAAGGTCCTTGAAGAAGTAAGCAGGGATTCGAAGCCTATGCATGGACAGGACCATGAGCACAGCGCTACTTTTGTTCAAATCGAACATATCGATGTATGATTGACAAGAGTGCAAACGAACATCCATGGGTTACTTATGATGTTCTGCTTTAAATAGATGGGTCAGGTAAATTATGTACTTATACAGTAGAGGGTACTGCTATAAGATCCTCAAACCTTTGTTTCTCCTTTTGAAATTCAGAGTGTGAAGTCCAAAACACAGTGGACATGTTGTAGCACAAGTGAACCATGCCAGAAACGCGGATTCTACAGTTATGCCCGAAATCGATTTTACCGGTTCCATGAAAGAGGTTAATTTTCAAATACTATGCTGAAAATTATTTATATTTTTTTTTATTATACTAAGCTTATATTATACTATATAAATGATACATAATATACTATGAAAAATTGAACCTGATTATTACTTTAAGTAGTTTAATGTTGATAGTTATATTATCAAATAAGAAAAGTCAGTAGTGTTAAAGTAATAAAACGATGAGTATATACCATTTTCGATATGTATTGAAGGTGGCCGGGTCGCTAGGGGGGCCGGTTCGGGGGTGAATTACGTCAACTATCTTTTATTAGAAATCCGGTTATCAATTGATGGTATTTTTACCGCCTACGAGAAAGTAGAGACACACTAATGTATTCTGTAGTTTGCTTATTCGTTTCATTATCTAGGTAAGTATGGAAGTTTCAGTTGGAAACAGAGGCAGGTTATTTATGACTAACCATACAGTACAAAGTCAATTTAAAACTTGTAAAATACCAGTCAAGGCTCCAATTTAACTATGGACCGCTGTAAATCTAGGCTTTAAAACTGAATCACAATGAAAGCATTATCTAAGGCGCGGCCGGACTTGCATTTGCCACCCTCCGCAGTCTCAATTTTCCTGGTTCCGTCTTTTCCGGCTCTTTCGAGTTTCTGCGCGTTCCACCATCTTCGTAGCCTGCTTGCTACCACCACCATGAGTTCTCATAGTAGGCCCGTTCCCAGCTTCTCTAAAAAGAGTCAACCGCACGTTTTTTCTCCCCGCAAGCGGCTTCTTAATGATGCAGCACCGGATGTGTCAGATAGTCGCCGGAATGACCCCAAAGTCAGTCGAGCTTGCGACCTGTGCAAAATTAAAAAGATTCGATGCACAGGTACACTTCCGTGTGCGAATTGCACTAAAAGACGGTTGACATGCGCCTATGTAAGCAAATACGTGCGAGGTCGCCCTCCTACGCCACCACCGCTCGCAACGCAGAATCCGGTATCAAATTCCACTATTTCCGATGCGTGCCAGCCACCGGAGACTCAAGAAGGAAGAAGCGGCTGCAGCAGTCGTAGCGACAGCTTGAGCGCCTTGATATCTAATGATATGAACAATGGCAGAGGGAACCCTTCATCCTTTGACGAACCTGCACCGTCACGAGGATCACCCGAATTGGAGATCGAGGGTCAATACTTTGATCCTTCTTCAGGCCTGGCCTTCCTACATCGAGCATGGAGAAAGGTCTTTGCACAAACAAGATCCATGGAATCTCAAGGGACTAACAACATAGAAAAGCATCAGCTTTTGACATGCGCGGGCGATAGACCTTTTTCTCTCGAGGAACAGGAAACTCCTTTGATTCCAGACACCAGCACCATACGGTCACTTCTTTCCTTTTATTTTGACTCATGTGTCGTGACCTATCGCATATTTCATCGCCAGACGGTAGAAGCCTGGTTAGAGACACTCTTGGAAGATAGGGAAAAAAACCGAGAAATATCGCATTCGCTCGGCAATCCCAAGTGTGCAATTCTTTTAACCATTCTTGCGATTGCACGCTTTCGTCGTGGGAAGCTTCAAGATGGCTACTATTCCGACGAGAACGAGGCAGTAGCTCTATGTGAAAGCGACCGTTTGTTCTGCGCCGCGATGAATCTGATAGACTTAGAGACGGGGTTCCCACGCTTGGAATCAGTCCAGGCTAGACTTATACAAGTGCTGTATCTCCTTCAGACCTCGCGTATGAACAAAGCATGGTATGCTTTCGGCAACGCCTACCATGTTCTTTCCTCCCTTGGCCTGAATCGACGGCGTTCTCAAAAGCAAAATGTCTCATTTAGGAGCATGAGTAATGACTTTGTTACTCTCCAGTGCGCTAAACGCGTCTTTTGGGTCGCTTACATAATTGATAAATACCTCAGTGTGGTTTTTGGGCGATCGAGGCTCTTACACGACGAAGATATTGACCAGGAATTTCCCGATTGTGTCAATGATGAAGATATGGGACCATGCGGTCCTCTGACATCTGAAGCTTTGGAGGATTGCCATATTGATTCTCTCATATTACATGCCAAGTACGTTCTGTAGTCAGATATCGACTCATTATGAAAAGAATGCTAATTACTCATTGGTTAGGATTGCTCGGATAATTGGACGAATATCTCGTGAAATTTATTCCATAGGTGATGTACAAATTGGAGATCGCGCAGTAGCTGCACGTCTTCTCGTCGGCGAATTGCACGAATGGCGGGCCAGTCTTCCCTTACATCTAGGCACCATAAAGCTTTCGACCTTGATGCCCAGTTTCCGACGCGAATCCAGTGCGCTTAGCCTTGCCTACTATCATGCAACCATCCATGCCAACCGACCGTTCTTGCTGGCAGATCGAAACAGCCCCGGTATTGACGCGCTAGAAGTCAAAGACAGAGTAGGTGAATGTATTTTGGCGTCCAAAATGACGTTAGAATTGGTGAATAACATGGCAAAAGACATTAAATTATTTCACTCCTTTTGGTGGACTCATTATGTTACGTTCTGCGCATTAGCGGTAGTATATGTTTGGGAAATTCAGCGCAGTTTAAACAACAAACACAGCAAGGGCAAGAATCATGACGATGACGAAGAGCCGTCATACGCGAAGCTATTGGATTTGGCAGAGAAATGTCGATCTCTCCTGCTACAGGCCAGCTCAGCGGCCTCTCCAAACCGACGCTATGGTATAGTATTGGAGGAACTACGATTAGAGGCTCAAAAACAGCAGGCCGGTAGCCTCGCTCATTCTTTGCAGGCGGTGGTGCAGGCGCAACGCATCGCTAACACCTCTTCCGATCTACGACTGGACATTTCTGGTGGCGGTGCAGAGGTGCTTGAAGCGGCCTCTGAGTATTTCGTTGTTCCCAGCACTGGAGGTGATACATCAAACACGTTCCCTACCATACTGAATACATGGCAGCCTACGCACTGGCTAGACCTGGACTCCGCGGTAGGTACATCTTCTCGAAAGTATTTAAAGTCGCATCAATCTAACAAACGCCTACCTAGGTATTCTATCCTACTCTCGATATCTCCGACGAGATTGCACCATCGTGGTTGCCCTCGAATTAAATTCATTTATTTCTATGTTCCTTGTTTAACCTTCACTTTTATTGCACTATTAATATAAGTGATTTCCTACCTCACTAGGTACCCCAGTAAACCAGACTAACTACAAGACTAGTAAGCGTAAGACTGCTTTCTAAAGCTAGCGACCTCAATTAAAGAGAGACGAATCAAGAGTCCAGCTTCGGGTAGAAGCAAATCAAGCAATCCAGTAAATAACCCGCTGTGTGATGGACACGGTCGAACTAGTGTGGTTTTTAGACATGTTAAGAACCGGACCGGAACCATGAACCTAAACCAGACCAGACGAGGTGGTCTAGTTAAGATTCGTATTTTTAAGAATTATATTAATTTTAGTTCTTAATTAACTGAACTGGACCGATTTTAGATAAATTATTAATATAATTTAATTTTAGATTTCTAGTTTAGTATGAATTATAATAAAAATTATTAAATAATTTTAAATAAGAATATAAACTATATTTTATAATAATATTAATTATTAATTATAAATATTATATTTATATATATAAATTTAAGTAAAAAAAAATTAATTATAATTAGATTTAAAAAATAAAATATATTTTTTTATATATAATAAAATAAGATATTAAAAATATAAATAAAATAATTTAGAAAAATTATATAGAAATAAATTTTACTAGATTAAAAATTTAAATTTAATTTATTTATTATTATTAATCTATTTATAATAATTAAATAAGAATATAGTTTTATATATATATCTATATATTAAATTATAAAAAACTTATTATTAAATTATTTAAAATATTCTATTTTTTAATAATTTGTATTATTAATAGTTTTATTATTATTTGTATTTTTATTTTTATTTTTTTATTACTAGATTAATCTATAGTTAAATTAGATAATTAATTTTAAAATTTTAAATTTTAATTTTAATATAGGAATATATTAAGCTACGCTTATACAAGGAAAGGCCCAAAAATAATGAATTCACCAGGTATTCAGCCTAAATTGAAAAAACACATACAAACTCCATACAAATACAAAACAAAGATAAAACAAAGATAAAACCAAGATAAAACAAATTCCGTTTTAAAATCATAAAATCATGCAAATGCTTTGAAATCAAAATAACTGATAAAATTAATATAAATATAAGCAATTTTCCACAAGAAATGTATAATAATTAGAGACAACAATTATCAGAATAAAATACAACAACAATTACAACAAATATTTCCTTTATTTTTATAAAATCTTTACTTCTTTATTCTTGTTTATTTCTTTATTAAATTTGCACCTTATTCTTGATATCTTTACTCCTTTGATTATTAAATAACCTGCTAAAATTAAATAATAATTAATTTTAAATAAAAAGAGAAGTAAGCTAGAAAAAATTATTGTAAGAGGGTTGTAAGAGGGCATGAGTATAAGATACGATTCATAGCCTGATATTCCTAAGGTAGGGTCCGATTTGTAAGGTAGCTATTTATTACCTTCTATATCACTATTTCTAGACCTCTGCAAGTCCCATGGGACTAAAAAAAATCTAGTCCCAGTCCCATAGGATTAATTTCCATGGGACTGGGCAGGGGTGCCTCTGCCCACCTATAGGACTCCTATGGGATTTCTATGGGACTCTTAAGGCTGCCACTTTTCTGCCTGAATTTGTATAAATCTATAGGGTATTACTTATTTTAGTTATATAAAATGCTAATTAATAATTACTACTAAGTATTATTTATATATGTACTGTATTTATAAAATCTCTAATATATTATCTTTATTCTAGATATTCTATTTAATTTGAGTACCTGGGGAACTAGTTATAAAGAGTAATTAAATAAAACTATCACATAAAAGAAAGAAGAGATATAATCTTATAGAAAGTATCTATAAAGTTAATTATCTATAGAAATATAAAATACTTTTTAGTATTAAAAAAAGATTGCTAGTAAAAAGTATAAGACTATAAAAGATATCTATAAGATTACTTATATAAAAAAGGGTATACTATATTTAGTTATTAAGATTTTCACTAGGCTTATTTAGAATATTATCTTTCTAAATAGTTGCCACCTTTTCTAACGAGATCTTTATTTTATTATTAGAAAGCTTGTAGATATTAGATACTATTTTATAATTATCTAGAAATAAATTAGACTTATAATTATATAAAAACTTATTAATAGTATTTAGAATAATATTTTTAGAACATATATATATCTTTAAATCTATTTAAGTATATAATATAATTATAAGAAAGGATTTAGGAGTGATATAGTTATTTTAATAAATATATAGAAACTATAGATTATCTATCTTAGAAATAATATTATTACTATTTAGTAGATATAGAGATATTATTATATTATTACTACTCTTAGGATCTAAATAAAACTTCTAATTAATATTATTTAGTAATAGGGCTAGAGTAGATATTATCTTTATAATATTATTTAATATTATATATTAGTTAAAGAACTTCTTAAGATAGTATTTATAGATCTTAATAGTATATAACTACTTAATTTAATAAATCTGACTAATTATTTATACTATAATAAATATTCTTATAGATGTATATAGTAAATGGACATTTTAGTACTAGTACTATAAATTAATCTTTATATTATTTATATAATATAAATATATTATAACTATTAAGTTATTCTTCTTATTAAAGTCTTTAATTAAAGTCTAGTATTAAGAGCTAGTTAGCTCTATATAATAAACTTTATAGAAAATATTAGCTAAATTTAGTATAGTGGCTGCTAGGAATTACTGACTAAGACTTGAATATTAGATAATTAATTTCTCTCTAAAATAAGAGACCTCTAATTAGATTTATTTTATTAATTTATAGAGTTTTAGAGTACTTTATAAAAGAATATATAAGATAGTAAAATAATTAAAATTCTTTATATCTTTAAAGATCTTATAGATATTTTTTTTAAAGACTTTAGTATCTACTCTTTTATCTTTAATATCTTAAATTTTTATATAAAGAATATATTAGTTTATTTCTAAGATTTTATAAGTAAGTAATTTTCTTAGTAAAGTTTTTTTATTAAGTAGTATAACTATATTGAAAGCTTTTTTAATAATTAAAATTTAATAGATATACTAGATATTAATCTAGAGATTTAGAAGAGTAAATATATAATACTAGTTTATATATTAAATATAATCTTTATTCTTAATATACTTAACTAAGTTAGCTAAAGAAGATACTAAAAAAAGATTATATTATCTTTACTTAGCTATAGAGAAGTAATATAATATAATTCTATAAATAGCAAGTAGGATATTTTAACTAACTTATTTTCTATTTATAAAGAGAATAATGAAATTAATAATATATCTAATAATATACTTCTTCTATACTAGTAGAAGTATAATAACAGCTTCTAGATCTTTTTTTTTTAGATTTATTTATTTAATTTATATTAGATAAATAATAGTTATTAAAATTCTAGATTAGTATTCTTTATAAATAAATTATAATTATCTAGAAGATTTAATTTATTTTATACCTAATTATTATTAGGGCTTAGAAGAAAATTTAATATCTCTTTAATATTATTAAGTTAATTAAAAAATAGAGTAATAGATACTAAAATATTAAAATTAGCTTATAAAGATTCTATAGTTTTATATATCTATATATTTATATTCTAAATCTAGTAGATTTTATTAAGAACTAGAATACTAAATTTATCTGCTAAATAATAATTCTAAATAAGTTTTAGTTTAGATAGAATATATTTTTAGAGATCAATATCTAACTCTTTTTATAATATCTAAGTCTTCTATAATTTAAGACTATTACATTAAATAATAGTTTAATATAATATAATAATTATATTACTACCTAGATACTTATTATAAAAAATCTAATAAAATTAAATTAATTTATTAATTAATAGAATACTATTCTTATTAATCTTTTTTCACCTATTGTTATAACAAATTTAAATTTTAAATATAGTAATAGTGTTATAAAGCTTATTAGTCTATTAATTAATAATCTAAGATAAGACTATAATCAAAATAGATTCTTTTAATTCCTTATAAACCTAGTAAATATTAGTATAAAGATAAAGCCTTAAGGATATCTTCTATAAAGTTCTTACTTTAAGGAGGAGTATTATATATAACTAAGTCTTCTCTAGACCTATATTATTTATAATTAGTATTCCTTAGAGCAACTTATTATATATAATATTATATTATTATTTATTCATATTTAACGTCTATATGCAACCTTATGGGTTATGACAGACACGTGTTCGAGTAGGGCCCTA
>JAMAGM010000109.1:0-13940 GCA_023626175.1 Talaromyces sp. PX1902
TTATAAAGAATAATTATAAAATCTTTTTAAAAAGTTATATTAAAAATAAATATAAGAAAATATAATAAGATAAGATAAATATTTTTATTATTATTTATTTAGATTAAACTTATAAAGATAATTATTAAAATTTAAAAGATATAAAATAGAGTTTAAAAATATATTAAATAAATATTAAAAAAATACTTATTTAGTATTTATTTTTAATATAAATTAATTATTATTATCTAAATTTTTCTAGATTCTAAATTATATTATATATATACTTATTTAATAGATTAGTAGTAGTAGTAGTAGTAGTAGTAGTAGTAGTAGTAGTAGTAGTATTGATACCTGCTAGAGCTAGCCGCTGACTAAGGGCCGCTATCCAGGGTGTGCCTAAGCCTGCAGGTATCAAGAACATCATAGCACTGCTATGACGGGAACACGCTATAAAGGCAAGCCACTAAGAATATAAACTATATAAATAAAGAAAACTAGCAAATGTAAATTAATTAAATATATTAAAATAATCAAATAGTGCAATCATATAGCCCTAATAACCTTATATATAGTCTTTATTATTCTAGAACTTCTATCATTCTTATATTTACTCTCTCTTATATATTATACCTATACTAATTTACATCAATTCTTATATTAAATATCATATTAATATACATTTATATTCTTATTAATTTATTTATTCTTATATATATTTACTTACCTATTTATATATTTAATTCTTATTTACTTCCTATAATATGCTCTTATTAATTAGCTTATCTAATATTCTTAATCTAAAGCTTATATATATACTATTAGGGATAGTCTTAATAAGTATTATAGCTAATCTAAAGCATACTTCACCTTTATAATCAATACTTTATATAGATATACTAGTATTCTATTCATTCTTACTGCTCTCTATATAATTATTTTTATATAATCTAAATGCTAAGAGATCTATATTATAGAACTACTATAATATTTAGATATCAATAATAAACTATATAATTGTTACTATAGCGCACTTCTTATTAATTAATTTATAATATTTAGTATTATATTATATATCTTTAAGATGACTCTATATCATGTTATATTTATCTATATATAATAGGCATTCTATAAGGATATAATATATAGTCTAACTAGATAGTCTATAATTATATTAAGGATTATTACTTTTATTAATATATTATAGATAGTGCGCTAGTCTAATTCACTCTATATAGAGTTGAATTAGAATTAATAATATAGCTTTATATAAATATATCTAATACTAGACTATATATTAAGAAAGGCGAGTAATTAATTTCTTAGTTAGTCTTTTACTCTTCTATTTATTCTATACTCTTTCCTATATATCCTTTACTAATTATTAAATATATCACTTCGCTACTGCTTCTAGTATAATTTATCTATCTATTAATATATCTCTAAAAATAATCTTATATTATATACCTTATATTACTACTTTCTTTACTACATAGTCTACTAGTTTATTTTCTTCCATATTTTCATATCCTAGAATCTAGTATAATATTATATTGATACCTACATCTATACACTCTCATAGAAGTTATATACATTTATAGATATATAATTGATTAGAGACTATTTATAGATTAGTAAGAATCTAGAATACTACTTAACTATTAGAGAAAATAACTAGTACTTTAATCTTGTAATTCTATTATAACTAGAGCACACTTTTAAGTGTAAAGCTGATTCTATAGGCCTCACCTATATATACTATTGACGTGTCTTCTATACTAATATACTCTATGACTTAGATCTTTAACACTGGAATAACTACTACTATTCTAATATATTCTTAATAACCACTTCTATTTATATATATTATAGTATACTTATTCTATTTATAAATTAAATTATAGATTAAGATTATAATCTTATACTTATTAATTATTACTTATAAAGACTTTTACTATAGCTCTTAGATATACACATCATAGCTCTCCCACTACCCGGCTAAGGTTCTTAGGGAAGCCGTGAGATATCCGCTCTTCTTCTAGACGTAAGCTTTCATTAAGGTATAACTACTAAGAGTAAGTTCCTTATCTATATACTTAGTAAGTATACTGCTTGGAATATCTAATCTTAGTTCTATATAAATCCAGATTATAGTTATCTTAATAAGCTAGTCCAATTATTAACGCATCAATATTAGATATAATTCTATATTAAGTACTTCTATAGCAGTAGTATGAAACGCATCACTGATCAGGCACGCTGCGCATTTTTATATGCTTATGAAGTTTTTGATTATACTTGTGATTTACTTCTATATTATTAGCCCTAGTCAGAATCACGCCACAGCGCTATAGAGCATCTATGGGATAATCACTGCTTAGTAGATTTATTATATCTAGCTAAGAGTGACTCCCCATATAGAGCCTGCTAGTCCCTATAACGCCTTAAAACTCATGCCAGCCTTTGCGATAGCTTATTTTCAATATTCCTTAAAGATAAGCATAGGATTAAGCTAGACCCCTAGATATTTCACTATATTATATGCGGTAATCTTTATATCGTCTTATATATTGATTAATTACTATTATATTTAGAGATTGCTCTATGGATTCACAAAGTGAATCAATTGATATTTCTTATAGTTAAAAATGGAGACATGTTGTAGTGCCCATCTGTCCACTATAGCACTAGCGAGCTCAAGCTTTTCCATAGTCTCACACTCTGTATGACCTGCTGCCATGATGCTTATATTATCCACCCAACCACTCATTATAATATAATTGGTTAGATCCACGCAGTCTTGTATCAAGTCCGCGTTATAAATAAGATATAGAATTAATGAGATTAGTGAGCCTTAGGGAATGCCTATTAATATAGGAACCCAGTCCTTAGATATGCTTTCCAGGATCTATATCTTAGTGCTTTATCCTATAAAGAACACTATTACCTATGATATAAAATAGCTAAGTTATTATTTCTATATATTATAAATTAGATAAATATAGTATATATTATTATATACACCAGATATATCTAAAAATAGCATAGAGATCACCACGCGGCTGTTCCTCTAAGCTCATTATATCTAGTCTAAGATAATCTAAATTATATAATCTATAGATATGCCTTTTCAGCCACTAAGATAGCTTATAGGAAGTAGTCTTTCTAATTTAACTATATAACTAATTTATTATATAATAATAGCTTTAAGAAATTTATCTAGCGTATTAAGTAGCGCTATAGAATAGTATATCTTAGACATCTAATAGTCCTAATTTACACTATCCTTATATAAGATTATAGTAATAGAGCATTAAAAATATAATAAATTATAGCCAGTTTATACACAGATATTAAAGATTTTATAGAGTATATTAAATACTACTAGCAGACTCACAATCTTATACTAGAAGTTATTAGGAATTATATTAATACTAGATGCTTTATCTAGTAATATACTATAGATCACAGTCTTAATCTCATGGCGTAGAATTTCAGGAAAAATAAGTTACTCTAGATATATAGCATTATTAATATCTAATAGATCTATTTTAAGAATCTAAGAAAAAAATAATTCGCTAAATAGCGCCATCTTATTCTCTATAGATTTCATAGAATTACTATCTAATAATTAGAGAGTTAATATAATTTCTAACTTATATGCTTCTTTATATAAATATATCTATTTAGCCAATCACTATATATCTATAAGGCCTCACTCTATCACTTCCTATATATAGCGATAGTAATCTTAGCATAAAGCTTTATTAACTACACACTTCTTCTAATTCCATGCATAGAGATAAGTATGCTAGATCTATAGATTATGAGTATTAGAGACCTGGCGGTATAGACGATAGCAGGCACGTACTGCCTCTTTATATTTGGATATAAAATCTAGATTACTCTATTTACTAGGCTTTACTAATAGGGTTGATTGCTTAATTATTTCTTATATAGTATAGATCAGCATTTTCATAGCGAGTTCGATATAGGGCGTAGAGGCGTTAATTAGCCTTAGGATAATAAGCTCTTACTCTAAGATCTCATAGAGCTTTTTAATATCTATAGCTGCTCAGTTTTAACACTCTAAAGGCATATAGGCTAGAGTCTAGATATCAAGCTAGGTCTAGATCAGCCAGTGGTTAGAGTTATATTGTATATTATCCGCTTATTTATATAGAATTATATAGTTAAATAGATTCATAGATAGAAAGGTAAGATTAATAATAAAGATTAATATCCCTTATTATTATATTATAAGGCCTTCCTCAATAATAAGCTTAATCTTATAGTAGTCTATAATTTTAAGAAGCTCTATAGCATCATTATCAATTTTAGTGCTAGGGCTACTCTATATAGGATAGTAGATATTTATATCACTCACAATAACATACTCTGACATGGGATTGTTATAGAGTATAAGCTAGGTCTATAGATACTTAAAGATTATAGATCTAGGTTTATTATAGATATTATAGATATAGAGCTTATAGGATTGATTTCCCCATATATAGTAGATCTTGAGAATCTAATAATCTGGGGAAATCATAGTATGGGACTATCTGGCAGGATTGATCTAGCAGCTCACGTATAGAGCTACTCTGGCGTGCACGCTGTTATAATCTATAGATTTAGGATAGAGCAGTTAATACATCACTTATACTAATTAGTGAGTTATATTATTATACTTATTATATTAGAGCTTTTATATAATAATTATATTAGCATAGAGCATATTAGAATCTTATAAGAATATAGCCATTATTCTATCTTTTAATTTATACGTGTTATATTGTAAGATTTTAAATATAGCACTTATTAGATGAGTTTATCTATAGACTATATAATTATACTTTATTAAAATATTCTCCTATCTTATATATCTATCTAGAATTAATAGTTATAAATCTATTATCCTAATTATATAAATTCTTAAAGTAGGTTATTATAGTTAGAGCTAAATATCTAATCTAAGATTAATTTATAGAAGATAGGCTCTAAGCTAAATATTATATTATTCAATTCTATATTTATTATAATAGATAGTAATAATAATAGTTAATTATTATAATCCATACTCATCTTATAGAACTATTTATAGTATTATTTTACTGCTTAATATATTAATAGTAGATATATATATTCTATTTAATAGTTAATAGTATTACCACCTTCTATAAATAGATATTAGTACTCTATATAGAGCATCTAGAGATTAATTATTAATAAAGACTTATCCTTTAGATATATAATAATAAGAGCTGCTATAACTATATTAACTAATATAAGTGATTATTTATCATTATTAGATAATTTAGACTTAGATAATCTATTCTATTTTTATTTTTCTAAATTAGATTTAACTCTCTATTTTAGCTTGATTAGTATAGTATATATAATTAATAGCGCTAATAGAGTCTCTATATCTAATAGATCTATTATTTTTAATATAATTAGATATATTAATATACACTTAATAAGTTATAGAATAAAAGATTTAATTCTTTATTACTTAATCAGCTTATTTATAGACTCTATAAGATTAGTTAATTCTAGAATAGACTCTATAATAAGATTAATTATTAGATTTAATATAGATTCTACTTGCTCTATTATTATTTCTTAGTACTATATTTTAATATGTTTTATATAAATAGATATTATAGTCTTTATAATCTTAGCTACCTTTAGCACAGCATATCATATTATTATTAGTTTCTATACTATAGCTATAGCCACTTCTTATAATATTAGATCTATCTTTTAAATCTATAGATGCTTAGGGATATAGTATATTATATTACTTTATAATACTCACTCTAAATTCTACTTCATACGGTCTAATATAATCTTATAAACTAAATAATTTATACTAATTACTTTATAATTCTTATTATAGTTAATGTACTTGAGTATAAGATCTTGACCTAGTATAAATAGATATTTCTAGATTAGATATTTATTCGCGCAGGATCTATAGAAAAACTTAGAATTAGAACACTATATATAGATATATCTATATTTCTAGTATTTTTAGTATATCTTATATCTTCTCTTTTTATAGTAAAGCTAGATATAGCAGATTTAGAACCACTAGACTATATTCTAGATAAGTATATTATTTATAATAATTAAGTAAATAAACTCTACTATAAGTGAGCCCTCTTAATAATAAGGCCTTAAGAGCCAGTCTATATATATAATCTTAATATTAACCTCTAGATATATCTAGGAATATTAATTCTAGGTAATTAGCTATTACTTTAAGTCCTTAATAATCTATAGATTGATAGTATGTATTGGTATGCTATTAATTATAACCCTCTAGATTAGTAGCTATATATAGATATTCTTCTTAAAAGCTTATATCTATTTATCTATGTATTGGCACATCATTTTAATAGCTATAGCGTGCGGTGTCTGCAAACTAACATCTCTAGATAGAAGCTAGCGTGCGGTAATGAAGCGATGGCTTGTGAGAGTAAGAGCCTAGTTTTCTTATACGGCATGTGCTCTTGCTCTCTTAGTATATTGGATAAGCTGCTCTGGGGTCTTTTTAGCTAGGTCCTTGCATATTACCTTATCTTGAATTTTGACCATAATCTCGTAGTCGATGCCTAGCTCTGCCTGGGTGACTTTAGGGGTTGACGTGCCCACGCTCGTCGACAGTGGTGAGCTCGCGATTGAGAGCCTATTCTGCCATTTGCGCGTAACCACGTCTCTTTATGGAGTAGCAGAGTTACTGGATAGCCTCATGGTGGCGCTGGACGTGGATGGCTTAATTTGTGTATGTACGATTACTAGATCCTACTACACCTGTTCTATCAGTTTCCATAGATCTGTAATCGCGTCTATGCTCTCACCATACGAGGATGCGTAGATTTATATGTTCTATATTAGATTAACAAATATTAGATAGTTAATCTATGTATTAGGAGTCTTTTTAATCTATTTGAGTATAGATGCTATTGCTTTACTTATATTCTTTATTTTTGCGAATCCTTTTTTTATTGCCTGCTGCTTGTGTAGTAGTTGTATATTTTATTATAGTGCTATTATATTATAGCGAGCACCTTATGGAATAAGATTTTTATCTATTAAAGGTATTCTTACTATATCCTCCTCTATCGCCAGCGATTTACCTAGCAAAGCTAGGATAAATCAATAGTGCTGGATTTGGTGAATAAACTATGAAATTTATAGCCATTTCTAGCCGGATCTGGGCGCGCAATTTCAAAAATTCGATTTACGCTGATGGAGATGTTTTTTTCTATGTAAGTATCTATTTAATAGATTATTATAATATATTTTTAAAAATTTTAAATAATATTTTAAAAGTTTTAAATAATATTTTAAATATTATTTTATAGCCTTCTTATAAATTATTATTAATAAACATATATATATAGATATTATTTCTTATTTAAATTAATATTTAATAGAGATTTAATATCTATTTAATATAGATTAAATTTATAATAAATATCTAAGTTTTATCCTATTATTAAAAAGACTTTAAATAATCTAGAAATTATTTTAAATAAAAAATCTATTTTAATATGCTTAGTTTTTAAGAATAATTAAATTTAAAAATCTATATAATAAATAATAATAATATAATCTTAATTAATTCTAATAAAGTCTTTAATTTATTATTAATTAAATAATTATCATTAATTAAATAGATATTCTCTCTATATTTTTAGATTTATTAAATTTAGTTTAGAATTAAATTAATAAATATTAAATATAAGTTATCATCAAGGATCGATTCACGACGATGGAGCAACTCGCAGAGGTAGCAGATCTCATGCTACAGATCATACAGAGCAAATCGAGCGAATACATCAATGGACCCTTTATCAAGGCATTCGCTCAGCAAATCAAAGACTTCGCAATCGCGCAAGGCGAGCGTACGGAGGCGCTATGTGAGTTCAAGGGGCTGCTTGAACGAGTCCAGGAGGACGTCACTGCAATTCGTACGACAACCACACAAATATCACAATCAAGCAAGGAATCGGGCACGTCAACATCTGATTCTGCAATCCTTTGGAAAACGCACCAAGCGCAGGCCTGGCAAGCAGCCATACGCAGCGCGAGCTCACCTCAGTCCCAAAGCGCCGGCTCGTCGACTCCTGGAGTCAGCCATGTTGAGCTGGGCATAGATAGCGAAATCGTGGTC
The DNA here is from genome assembly GCA_023626175.1 of Talaromyces sp. PX1902. NCBI lineage: Eukaryota > Fungi > Ascomycota > Eurotiomycetes > Eurotiales > Trichocomaceae > Talaromyces > Talaromyces sp. PX1902. The sequence goes on from JAMAGM010000109.1 coordinate 8,165, forward strand.
AAGATTCGCGACGATTCGGAACGTGCACACGCCAAAAAGCTGCAACCGAAGGACATTGTGGACCGTGTCGAGCGAGCTAGGGCTCATGTAGCGAAGAGCACTCTAAGCCTAGCTCTTGCCGGCTACGGATTTAAGGCTGTACGTCAACTGCCTTCGGGTGATATCAGTCTTCGCGCGAGCCACGCCGCCGGAGCCGAGGTCCTTCGGAAGCACGCTGCCAGCTGGGTTACAGCCTTTGGCAAGTCCGCGTACGTGCGTGTTCCTACGTGGGGAATCGTCATTGACGGCATCCCCGTACGACACGTGGAGAGAAGCGAGGAATTCAAGCAGGAGCTCGCCGCGGAGAATACCAACTGGGGCTAACCAGGGTTTGAGGTAGAGATCGCGTACGTGGGCTGGTTAACTAAGCCTCGAGGCTACTCCGGCTCACTCATCGTGGAGTTCATGAGCCCGGTCGTTGCCAACAACGCTATTGCGAGCGGGACGGTATAGTGTGCCTATTTGCTCACCAACAGGCCTTATTACCGAGAAGGACGGGTGAAGATGTGCTGGAAGTGCTAACACTACGGGCATGTACAAGTTTAGTGTCCGAATCGGAAATATATATGCAGTCTCTGCGCGGACGAGTATCTGACCTGGGAATGCCCGTCCAAGCAGAATAGGAATATTCTATATAAATGCGCCAATTGCAAGGGTGCTCACAAGGCCGCTAGCGCGGACTGTGAGATCCGACAATGTGAGAGTGCGCGTGCACGTCAGGTGGTCAGTATAGGCACCGGACACCATGTTCCGCAGTTTCTATAAGCAAGAATGATTGAGCAAATGACCTCTGGGCTAACGCCTGCCGAGGCAACACAAATTACGAAAAAGACTACGCAGGCCCAAAAAAAGGCCGTCAGAAAGACTACAACAAAGAGTAAGAAAGCAATAGAATCAATACCTGAATCGACTTACGCATTAATTCCCAAATCAGCACCAATTCGCGAACCAGCACCAATCTATAAACTAGCATAGGAGCCTGAAGCAGCTATTCCAATAATTAAGCAACCCCCTATACAAGGTCCGGTCAAAGCGGTATCATTCCAACCTGAGAAACAGTCCCAAGGACGACCTCCCAAGTCCAAATTGTCCACCAACGAGGACAAAGCAGCAAAGCCCCAGGAATATATTAATATCGCGTTGATAGCTAGCTAACCAGCTACTATCAACCTAGCTCAACTCAGTAATCACGGCCTATTCGCGTCAACAGCGCCAACGCCAGCACTAGCGCTAACAATAACACGGAAATCGTTACGCTCACGAGGCCTTAACCAGCTAGTCGATATGCGCAATGACCTGGAACAGCCTCTTCAGGAGCAGCGCCGCTATGAGCGGTCCTGGTCTCAATCATATAATAACACGCTATTGCCGCCACTACCGCTAATAGACATGAATATTGATAACTAGAATATTATACTGAACAGCGCGCCGAGCTATCAAGAGATTGACAGCGGAGAGCTCAATTCCGATGTACGTCAAGACCTGCTATCGAGATTCACGAACCACTAAAGCTACTATCCCCGGAATCCCCCTATCACAGAGGAAGACGTCGATAGAATCAGTATAACCACGTGATTAAGCCCGGACGAGCTTCTATGAGTACACTATTTGAGATCTTGCAGTATAACACGTATAAATCAAAAGATGAGGTCATGGCGACGTTTCTCTATGATCCCAAGGTCCTCAAAGCATCAGTTATCGCGATTCAAGAACCGTGGAGGAATGAGTACAACGACACCACGCACCAGCCCGCGAGAATGACCCACCAACTGCTTCACCCCAAGGCCGTGGACGGCGTACAAGCACGTGTAGCACTATACGTCAACAAGAAAATTGATCCCGCTATATAGACGCACACCGCGGTGTCACCAGATTATCAGATTCTGCATCTATGGCATCTACGTGGCGAGACGCCGCACAACCTCTATATCCATAATATATATAACGACACTAGACTATCAATATTCGATTTGCTTCATCAAGAACTTACCCGAATTGGGCACTCCCTAACCACGGAGCATATAGTTCTTGGGGATATAAACGTACATCATCCCGCATGGGGTGGCCCTGGGACGAGAACTGATAATAAAGGCACTGAATTGCTCGAAATCGCGGACTATCACGATCTAGAGCTCGCTACTGAGGAGGGCATCGTCACGTAGGAACGTGGTCAATCCAAATCTACAATTGACCTCACGTTCTTATCCGTGAGCCTTTTCAACCGCCTTATTCTGATAGAGCGCGCTGATACCGTGCAACACGACTCGGATCACTGGCCAATTCGTACGCGAATTAATATCCAGACCCTAATTAAAGAACCTCTGCAGCGCCGGAATTGGAAGGCCACAGACATAGAGAAGCTTATTAAGATATTAGAGCGTGATATCACGGTCCCAGACCTCGGGAATGCCTCTAAATCTCACATTGAACTCACCACTATCGCGTTTACCAGCGCGATTCGACACATAATTGACCACTCCGTACCGTGGGCAAAGCCCAGCGAATGGAGCAACCCGGATTTCACCCCAGAATGCAAAGAGGCGGTACGGACGTGCCGCCGCTTACGCCGCTTACACTCTAATACCTACAATCCGTGGGTTTGGCGTGCATATCTACGTGTATGGAATTACAAAAAACGACTCGTGAGCAAGTCCTTGAGGCTAGGCCATCGCCGCCGTGTCCAGTAAGCTACCGAACAAGGCCTGTTGGGTCTTTGGAGGCTAGCAAAGTGGGCACGCTCACGTAAAGGAGCGTACGAATTAGGAATTACGCTAATATTGAAAGCATCTAACGGTGATACCGCGGAATCAGTTGAGGATAAGACCGCGCTTTTTAGCAAAGCCTTCTTTCCCTAGATTCCTGAGGCAGACCTATCAGATATCAACAATGCTGAATATCCCGAGCAGCTATTGTTCCCCGAGATCCCGCGTTATGAGATTGAACGTGTGATACACTCCATGCCACTAGATAAGGCTCTGGGTGAGGACTCTATCCCTAATAGCTTTTGGCATCAAATAATCAGCATTCCTACGGTGCTTGATACGTTCTATCAGGTATATAACGCATGTATTCGGATGGGCTACAACCCGTCTCACTTCCAACGATCGATCACAGTGGTGCTACGGAAGGCAGGCATAGATCGGGACTATACAACACCAAAGGCATATCGTCCTGTGGCCTTGCTCAATACGATAGGAAAGTTCCTTGAAGCTATCGTGGCACGCAGAATCAGTTACGCCATGGAATCCGAGGGCCTGCTTCCGCGAGGTCATCTTGGAGGCCGTAAGAGGATATCAACGGATCACGCTATACAGATCATCTTAGACCGGATACAACGCGCTTGGAGTGACGGATTTGGTGTAGTATCGATGCTCTTATTGGATATATCAGGCGCGTACGATAACGCGCACTATCTACGACTCCTTCACAATATGCGGAAACGGCGCCTCGGCTACTTTGTGCCGTGGGTGACCGCCTTTCTCACTGGATAAAGCACCAAGATACGCATCCCAGAGAGTATATCAGAAATGATTTCAACGCCAATAGGCATTCCGCAGGGCTCACTAATATCACTGATTCTGTATCTTATCTACAACTCTGATCTGATAGAGGACTGCGCGGATCCGCCCAACCAGGTGTTTACGAGCGGTTGGGTGGACAACGTGGGCATGATTGCCGCGGGCTATAGCGAAGATGAGACTATCGGAAAGCTACAACGCGCCAGCGCTATCGCAGACCAATGGGCTCTATGTCACGCCTCGGTATTCGATAAAAAGAAGTATCAACTCGTCCACTTTATGAATCCGCGGAGCGGTCTTACTCTGAATTTACAACCCATCACGTTGCAGGATGGTATAATAAGGAAGGCAGAGGACGCGGTCAAATATCTCGGAATCTGGCTTGATTCCGAGCTTACGTTCAAGACACACTATGAAAAGGCAGTTGCCAAAGCCGGCACCAGCCTGGAAGCACTACGGGGACTAGCAGGCTCGACGTGGGGAGTAGCATTGGGATCGATGCGCTGGATCTATCAGGCGATAGTGATTCCGCAGATGCTATACGGCGCTGCGGCGTGGTATTAACTGGGGAATATGAAGCAGAAACAACTCACTAAGATCACGCGAGACTTCGCGAATATCCAAAAACGGGCAGCATGCCTGATTACGGGCGCGTTTCGTACCACTGCTGCAGAAGCGCTCAACGCGGAATTAAATCTCATGCTGATACGCTAATATCTGGATCAGCTCGTCAAAACCACTGCTATCCGGATACGTATAGGCCCAACACACGGCATTCCTGAGGGCATGCTGACACGACGTACAGATCACCAACTCACGCTCGGCGGTTATACCCCGATGGAGGCTCACGCTTGGAAAAAGGACGGATGCCTACGTGCTCCCCCGGGAACTTTGGCAGGGGACTAGGAGAGTCGTGAAGCATACGTCCAACCACCCTGGCGAGAACCTCCACGTATCGTAATCGACGAGCGTGAAAAGGCAGTATCCGTACACGACAGTGTGCTCAAAGAGAATACGCGCGTATCAATATACATGGACGGCAGTGGTTATCAAGGCTATATTGGCACGGCAATGGTGATTCCTCAACTACGGCGACAGCTCACGGAGTGTATCGGCACGGAGGACACGTCAACAGTATACGCCGCGGAGGCATGTGGAATCAGGTTCGCGTTACGCACGTTAACACGATTCGCGGATGACGATACGCGGCTCAAAAAGGTGGCAATCTTTTCGGATAGCCAGGCAGCGCTCCGAGCAATGCTCAATCCGAAGATGAGCTTAGGACAGACGTACATCCGGGACTGTATCGAATCGTACTGGGAATGCGTAGAAATGGGTATCGACGTGGTTCTGTATTGGATTCCAGGTCACCAAGGCATTCCCGGGAACGAAGCAGCAGATCGAGCAGCGAAACGTGTAGCGATGATGAGTGCACGACGACAAATTGTATCTGGCGATATCAAGAATTAGACCATGCTCGGCGCGGCGGTACGTCGCCGCATTCGCCGTGAAGTGCACAACACGTGGATAAAAGCATGGAGCAAGCAAAAGAGTGGAAAATCTACCAGAAAGTTGATTCCACGACCATCTAGAAGCATATTCCAATACTGGGCTGGGCTATGTAAAGCCACGTCGTCAATCTTGATACAGCTTCGTACGGAGCGAATCGGATTGGCGCAGTATCTCTGGCGTATCAATAGACGCGACAATCCGCAGTGCAGCTGTGGACTATCCGGTCAATCCGTACGCCATATTCTGCTCGTATGCCCGCTCTACGCGGATGAGCGAGCGCTCATGTGGACGCGGATTAAAGGCTTCCGACGCACCACCGATTTGCAAGTGCTGTTGGGTGAGAAGAAAGCTACAGTGGTGATTGCTCAGTTCATTCACGATACAGGGATCCTACCTCAATTTGCTGGCGTGGATCCACAAGCAATAGGCACAACGGAGCAAGACAACGAACCAAGCGACGAGGGCACTGACTTGGTTACACGCATTACAACGCTCCCAGGTGACGTGAGCGCCAGGTCTGCTCACTTACCTGTAAGAACCAGTAACGACGCAGATACGAGCCTAGGATCGATACAAAACGAGCCAGTTGACGGGGACGAGTTGTGGGAAGGTGAGCACGGAGATGTAAACGTACGAATGGGTGAGAATCCGTACGTTGGGGACGTGCAGGCGGATGTGGGAATTGGTGCGCGTACGCGCGCAATTGA
>JAMAGM010000110.1:0-13730 GCA_023626175.1 Talaromyces sp. PX1902
AATTTAATATTATTATAGTTAATTACTTAGAAATAATTTATATATTAGAAAGATTATAAATATAATTAAAAAAAATAGATATAATACTAAATTGGCTAATATTAATAAATATTAAAAAAGTTTAAGAATTTCTAGAAGTAAGTAGATATATTTAATACTATTTATAGAATTATTCTAAAAAAGTATGATCTATAATCAAACTACTTAGAAAAGATCTTGAATTTGAATAGAATAAATAATAAAAAAAAATATTTAATAATATTAAAGAATTAGTTAGAAAAATATTAATACTTATACTATATAATCTAGATAAATTATATTTAATATAACTAGATGTATTAAGATATATATTAGAGATTATTTTTAAATAATTAAATAATAATAGGAAATAGAGACTAATTGCTTTTTTCTTAAGAAAATTTACTATAGTAGAAAAGAATTATAATATTTATAATAGAGAACTACTTATAATAGTAAAAGTATTTAAGTAATAAAGATACTATCTTTAAGGAATGAAGAAAGAGATAGTTATAAAAAATAACTATTATAATCTTAAATACTTTATAATAATAAAAGAGTTAGTTAGATAATAAGTTAGATAGATTAAATATCTATTAAAGTTTAAATTTTAGATTAAACATATTAAGAGAAAAGAAAATATAATTATAGACGTATTAAGTTAATATTTAGATTATATAATTAATCTTAAATAACTAAAAACTAATATACTAATTAAAAATAAGAATAGAATATAATATAATAATAAAGTAGTACTCACTACTATAATTATTATTAATAAAATAAAATTTTATTAGTGAATAATATAAGTAATTAGATAAGATAAAATACTTAGAATAGTAATATAGAATAAAGAAGCTATTCAGTAGAATAGATTAATATTATAGAATAGATCTATATTTATATCTTAGATAATAATTATAGAGATTATTAAAGAACACTATAATCTATCACTATAAGGATACTAAAGAATCAATAGAACTATAAAAAAAATATAAAGATAATATTATTTTCTAAATATAAGAAAGAGAATTATAGAATATATTAATAAATATAATAATTATAATAAAAATAAATTAATTAATTATTAACTATATAGAAAAATATAGTTACTATTAATACTAAAAGAATTATAGGAAAATATTATAGTCAATTTTATATAAGGATTACTAGAATTGAAAGATCTAATTACTAGACTATAATATATAGAGATTATTATTATTATTAATAGATTAATAAAATATATTATTATAAAATTAATATTAAAAGATTTAATAGCAGAAAACTGTGTAATACTTATATTATAAAAAGTATTCAATTAGACTAAATTACTAAAGATAATTATATCTAATAGAGATAAATTATTTAGATTAAAGTATTAGTAAATAATCATAAAGATATATAAAATTAAATATAATCTATTAACTATAAATTATTAATAAATAAATAGACTAACTAAAAAAATAATATAGATAATTAAATAATATTTATAACACTATTTAGATTAGAATTAAGATAATTAGATAGAGATACTATTATTAGTATAATTTATAATAAATAATATAAAAAATATCTTAACTAGAGAAGTACTGTACTTTATTAATTTAGAAAGATTTCTAAGAATAATATAGATTTCTATATTATTAGAAGGAAGATCTAATAAAATAATCTTATAGATAATATATATGTAATAGATATATAATATAATATTTAAAGATATATAATAGATAGAATAAAAAATAAAATTATTATTATTTATTCATATTTAATGTCTATATGCAACCTTATGGGTTATGACAGACACGTGTTCGAGTAGGGCCCTAGGCCTAGGGCCTAGGGGCTCACCCCTAAGAGTTTCCAACAGTATATAATTCTAGGCCTTAATCTCACCCTTATACAGCGTATCTGCTAGGGACTTTTAGGCGTGCTTATAGGCCACTATACCTATAAGAATCCCTTATAGTTTCTAATATAAGGGCACCTCTAGTAAGCAAGGGCCCTAGTGGTCATATTTAAATACTAGAGTATTTATTCTCTTATCTAATTCTCTTATCCTTCTACTCCCTTAGAGCTTCTTACTCTTATTAATCTCCTAGTTCTATCTCTTTAGTGGCGTAAGTAGTATCCTTAAAGAGATTAACACTTTTAAAAAAATAGAGTAATATTAGTATGGCTTTAGACTTATTAAATAGATATATTTCTGAAGTATTCTCTACCGCTATAAATAAGGGGACTCTAGTATTAATAAGCTCTTGATAGAGGGCCTTTCTAGGCTTAGAGTATCTATAGTACTCAAAAAGGATATAGAAAGCTATCTCTTTTAATATACTATAAGCCTTATACTCTAGAGAGTCCCAAGCACCAATTTTATATAGATATAAGTCTATTAAAATATGTTTAGTCTTTAACTAGTAGTAATAGCTAGCTAGACGCTTTAGTACTTTCCTAGCGGCTCTATCTAACGCCTATCTTTATAGTATTCTATAGGCTTTTTCTTACCAGTGAGTCCCCTGAATGATATTCTCATAAGCCTACTTTTATATTGCTTTATTCCTTGCTTTAGTGCAGGCACGTCTAATCTAGACTAATAATAAGCCTTTAAAGCTAGGCCCTATAGACTTAATAATAGCATATTTAGCAGCCTAGTCTATGAGTTTATTTCCTTCTACTCCATTATACCCAGGCACCTACTATATTATAACTAGATGACTACTAGAGACTAGATATAATATTATTTTATAAGTTCTAAGAGCTAGAGCCTATCTAGGTCCTGGTTTTATTGTTTATAGACAGTTAATAGCATTTTAAGCATTAAGAAGGACATAAATAGGCCCTAGAAGATGCCTATCTAGTATTTATTCTAGCGCTAAAGTAACAGCTATTAATTCTGTATTAAAAACCTTATATCTAGTACTTATAGATACTTTAAAGCTCTTCTATAAAGCTCTAGATATTAGTTAAAGCGCTATACTAGCACTAGTATACCTATTTTCTTATTTAGAGCCATCTAACTAGAGAGTTATTTCTAAATACTATTAGTTTACTTCTTATAATACTATCTTTATACTAGTGACTTAGATAAACCCAGGAAAAGCCTCTTATATCTACTCTATAATATATTTAATCCTCTCTAATAGATTCTTAGTTAGGTATTAAGCTAGATGCTTTACTAGTCTTTAGTCTATCTATTTAGATACTTAAATCTTATTTTAAGCTTATTCTTAATCATCTAAGGGCTGCTCTCTAGGCTAGATATAGATATCCCTATATTAAAATATAACTAGAAGTAACTACGCTATTAGATAGATATTAAATAATAATAGAAATCTTACTATATATCTTACTTTTCTTATATCTAATAATACACTTACTAGCTCTAGAACTATCTCCTAAATTAAGACTTCTATTAGTGTCTTTAGAAGCATACCTATAATAGATCTTACTTAGTAGTTAAGAAGATGTTATAGGCCTTAAATTTATATTTTTTAGCTCTATTATTAAAGCTTAAAGCTCTAAAAAGCTTAGGCTTATATAGTAGCTTACTAGAGTCTCTAGATAAGCTCTAGAGTAAGGCTATTGGTCTTATAGAGTGTATAGAGTTGTATCTTAATGTCTATAGCCTTCTAGAAATATATTATGTAGTGATACTAGAGGATAAGCTTCCTATCTAATATTATATCTAATTAGTATACTATATTAGATATTATTTTAATAATAATCTTTCTAATAGTGACCTTAGCATTTCTAATCTCCTTTTTAAATTGATTATTATATATTCTTATAAAGAAGGCTAGCTTTATCTTATCTAAATTAAATTAGACTTTATTTTTTATTTTTTATTCTACTACTATCTTAGTAGTATATTATAGAGCCTTATAAGCCTCTTATATTAATTTAGCTGCTATAATAAGCTTCTAGTTATTTATAAAGAATAGTCTTTTAATATCTAGAACTATAATTTTAATAGCAGTTGCTAATAACTGTATGTATAATATAAAAAGAATAGATAATATTAATAAGTTCTAGAGTAAGCTAGAGTTAATAGAGGCCTCTAAACCTAGATAACTATTAATAATAAAGAATATCTATTAATTTATTAAAAAGAAGATTATTTAATATATTAAATCTCTATCTAGTTAGGCCTTTTAGAGACTTTTTATAAGCTTGCTTCCCATTATATAGTCAAAAGCCCCCTTAATATCTATAAATAAATATATCTTAATCTTATAGTTCCTCTAAGCATATTTAATCTTATCTATAAGACACGCTATAGTATCTATTATAAAATATTATTAATACCTACTAAATTAGTCTTTATAGAATAACCCTCTAGACTTTATAAATTTAATAATAAATTCTACTACTAGTTTCTTTACTATCTTATCTAGGCATTTAAGCAGGTTTATTATTTAATAGTGCTTTATTATTATATAATAGTTCTTATTAGGCTTTTATAGGAGTATTCTTTTAATAATTTTCTAGATTTTAGGATAGATCTCTAGTCTAATATACTATTTAATTAGTACTATTACTTAGGCCTGATCTAATTACTAGAGTAACTAGATAGTATAAAAGTTAAGTAAATTAATATCTAAAGTTTTTTTAACTCTTTAACTAAAAATTATATTTTATATAATTAATTCTATTATTAGATTATAGATATTTTTAAGCTCTAGAAGATTAATCTTAGTATTACTTTTTAAAATTTATAGAAAAGTTTATTCTTTAAAAAAAGCCTTCTTCTTATTAAATATTATTATTATCATCTTCCCTATATCTAAGTATAGAAGGGCTAGTATAGTGTTATTAGTAATAGATTTAATATAATATAATATTATTTAATACTACTTTTCTTCTACTTTAGAGTCCTTATTTACTCCCTATAAAAAAGCCTTCTAATACTTTTTTTTTACTTATTATATAGTAGTATAGTAGGCTTTCTAGACTTCTTAATAGTTCTTCTTACTAAGCTCTCTAACGTAATATACTTTATAAGCCTTTTTATAGACCTCTTAAGCCTTAATTATCTAAAGGCCCTATTAGCATTTTAATTAAATATAAAATCTAATTTCCTAGATATATACTCTAAGCACCTTAATAAAAGAGTTCTTTACTAATATAGTCTTTTTTTTTATCTTCTTTAAAGAGTAGTTATCTATTAGGCTTAGATAAAGGCTTATAAATCTTTTCTAGATATATTTTATTATTTCTATTCTCTCTATATTCTTTATTAGAGTGCTAATATTCTATCTAGTGATTATTACTTCTTAGAGGTTAGATTCTTTTTTTTAGGGCTTCTATAAGGCCTAGATAACTAAATAATCTAATATAGTTAGGCCTAGTTGCTCTATTTCCTAATTATCTAGTAGCCCTAGCGCCTTATTACTAATTATAAGATTAATAATTAAGATGCTAGACTTTTTCTTACTCTTAATTGCCCCCTAAGAGATCTAGATCTTATAAAGCCTAATAGATATATCTAGTTTATTATTAATAAATAGATTATATCTATTAATAAGCCTCTTTAGAGTTTTTATATCTTTTCTTATTAAATTTAGAGCATTCTATATAGGACTATAGGTGTTAAAATCTCTAAGAATTAGGCACCTACTCTGTAGAATAGAGTCCTAATTTATATCTATAAGAACTCTTTAGTTATACTAGCTTCTATTAGTATATATATAAGAGGCCTCTAATCAGCTATTATAATAGTTCATTATTCTAATACGCCTGCCTTGCTCTATAATATCCACTACTATAAAATAGGAATAGTTTATTAGATCTATTTAGGCCTTAATAACTATATTAATCACTATATTCTATCTAACTATAGTTATTATATAGATATACTCTCTAAGACTCTCTAGCTAGTAAAATAAGAAGCCTGAGTAGTTTATATTATACTTATCTACTAGAGGCTTTTAGAGGTATATTATCTCTATATTAGCTTTTAATACTGCCTTTAATACTATATAGACTATAATATTAGTATAGATATAATTATATTAAAGTATTAATATAATTCTTAACTCAGAAATAAGTCTAGAACTATTATAAGTATTACTTCTATATTTATTAGTTTAATATTATTTAGCTCTAGGCCTGGGGCGTCTACTAGTGCTAGACCTAGAGAGCTCTTTTTTAAGGGCTCTAATTAGAGCTTTAAGAGTAGTAGTACTACTATATCTATCTATTAACTTATTAAGAGATAGTATTATAGATAATAATCTTATATATACTAGAGAGTATATTTATATATCTATTTTATTAAAAGATATTTTAGAGATATAGCCTTATAAGCCTTACTATAGTTAGCGCACTTAATTAGGTAGTGTTAGTATATTTTACTAAATCTATCTCTATACTCTACTATATTATAGATATAATTTAGTATCTTATAGTCTCTAATATAGATTAAGCACTTAAAGGGCTAGTTTTTATATTTAAAATAATTAGAGTATTCTATTCTATAGTACTAAATATATATACTCTTAGAATTAATCTTCTTATAAGTCTTTATTATATAGTACTAAGTACTAAATTAGAGACTAAATTTAATTATTTTATAAATATTATTTTTAAAGTTTATAATAATTATTATAATAATACTTTATTATTTTTTAGTTTTTAATTTTCTAGGACTTATTAACTAGATAGAGTTCTATTTAAGTTTAAATATTCTCTAGAGCTCTATCTCTTCCTAGACTAGGCTTAGATTATTCTTATTATTTATATAGCAGTATATAGAGACTCTATAGACCTTAATATACTACTATTACTCACTAATCTCTATAAAAATAACTACTAGGTTATATCTCTATATAGTGATAATAAGTATATTATTATAGATAGATATAAGTATGTTATTAGATATATTCTTTTAAAAAAATATTATAAGATGCTCTAAAGTAGTATATCTAATATTAACTACTCTTATAAAGTTAGATATGCTTATATTACTTAACACCTAGTTAAGCTCTAAGATAATATCCTGGGTATCTTTATAAAATATATCTAGAGGCTTCTTATATTAGAAGATTAAGCGTCGTTCCTTTTTACTCTGGGTACTAGTAGGCTTTGTTAGGATTAGCCTAGGCTTATTAGTTATTATAAATATTACTTATTACTTATTATATTATATAGTAGTCTATTCCCTAGCGCTTGTTTGTTGGGTGTACGTTACTCTTAGGTCTTGCTTTCTAGATGCTAGCTCTGGGGGTGCCTAGATAGGTTTAGTGGCTAGTTTTAGTGCTCTAGGCCTCATCTAGAAGCTCACTGGCGCTGGTAAGGTTGATATCTATTAATTTTTATGATTTTGATACTAGGGTGGGTCTTAAGGTCTATTTAAACTAGATGCTAGGCTACTAGCTATAGATACTTGCCCATTTTAGACTGATACTAGTCTAGATTTAGGAATAAGCCTTAGTGCTAAGTCGCTTATCCTAATCTCTATAAATATAAATATATTAAGGGGGATGATTTTTAAGGCCTCTAGAGTCTGCACTATATATTCTAGATAGTCTACCCTAAGTTAGAGGGACTCTATAAGGGCTATTTAGTCTTTAATAGTAGTTTTAAGCCCTGTATGCTCTTATAGAATAGACCCTATAAGATCCTTATAGTGTTCTATAACTAGGCCTAAGATGTCTAGAGTGTTATTTTCTATACTAGAGTTGACGTGGGGTCTTTTCTAGAGATTATATTTATTACTAGGGGCCTTAGTGACTCTATTTCTACTCCTAAATAATGCTTTAATAGTATCTTTAAGCTCTGAGAGCAGCTAGTCTGTAGGGCTTATTTTGAAGGCCTGTTAGGATTTCTAGGCTTGTGATGATATCTAGGTAATGCTTAAAGATCTCTAGATTAATTTGACTAAGCATAACCAGCCTAGAGATAGCTAGGTTGACGCCTATGAGGCCTCTAGGGCCTGATTTTCTAGCATTAGGGGTTGGTGGCCACTAACAACCCCTAATCCACCCTTTGTCGATATGGGGCCTCCAGGGGCCTCTAGGGGTCCTGGTGACGTCCACATGAGGGTTTTTAGGTGCTGAGAAGCCTATAAGGCCCTCTAGAACATGTAAAAACGACTGTTTTTCAAAAAGTGCCGAAACTCGTGTTCCGGCCTATATCTGTTCAAAGCTTATTCCTAAATTATATAAAATCTATAAGATTTTAATTTAAGATACCACATCAATATTTTTTGAAGATAAATCATCTAATAAAATCTTTATTTGATAAATATATTCTTCTATTATTTAGAAATTTTCTAATTTGCAATCAAAAAATTCTTTTAGGGTTAAGAATTCTGTTGTAAACCTCTTAGGATTATATAATTCTTCTAGAGTAATCCATGCTTTATAGGCTGTATTATAAGTTTTTATATAAAGTAAGGGACCCTTAGCATAAAATAATTAAATTATTGCTAGTGGTTTAAGGTTTTTTGAATTATTTGGTTGCTTTTTTTTAATAATTAGTTCTAATAAATCATTCTTAATAAGGATAGCTTTAATTTGAAGTACCTAATCAATATAATTATCAGATCCAATTAATTGATCAATTTAGATTTTTCCTAATAAGATTATTTTTCTAAAAGAAAAATGATTTTTTTTCTGATTTGTATGTGTTGTAATAGAAAGAAAATAATCCTGAATTTCTTTAAAGAAAATCCAGGCTCATAACCTCTTAGCAGGTTATTTAATAATTAAAGGAGTAAAAATATCAAGAATAAGGTGCAAATTTAATGAAGAAATAAACAAGAATAAAGAAATAAAGATTTTATAAAGAATAAAGAAAATATTTGTTGTAATTATTATTGTGTTGATTATAAAAATTGTTATATCTAATTCTTTTACATTTTTATAGGAAAATTGCTTGTATTTATATTTATTTTATTAGTTATTTTGATTTTAAATTAATATTCTTAATTTCAAAGTATTTACATGATTTTGTGATTCTAAAACAGAATTTATTTTATTTTGGTTTTATCTTGGTTTTATATTTGTATGGAGTTTGTATGTGTTTTTTCAACTTTGGCTGAATATCTAGTGAATTTATTCCTTTTTGGGCCTTTTTCTGTATAAGTGTAGCTTAATATATTCCTATAATAATTAACTCTTATTCTTTATATTTTATTTTTTATTTTATATATTTTTTTATAGCTATTTGTTCTTTTTTTTTTTTAATCTTTCTAATTCTTCTATATCTTTTATATCTATTTAAATAAATTTACTAGTATATTTTTAAAGAAGGTTTTTTTATATTTAGATATAATATTAATGAGCAAGTAGTTTTATAATCTAATTCTAAATCTTTTAATTCTTAGCTTATATTTTGTCCTAAGCCTTAAGAAGCTTCTTCTATATAAGATTAGATAAAGCTATTTTAATATACTTATACTGACTATTATAAATACACTTGCTATAATAAGTAAAGATTTTTAATTTAATATACTTTTTATTAAATTAAGCATAATAGAAATAAGAAATTAAAAAAATAACTCCTAATAATTCAACTCTATTATATAAATTATTCTTTATAATATTTTTCTTTAAAGATATAGTTAGCTTATTATTATAAATACAAGCATTTTAAAAATTAAAATATATCTATAGCACAGGAGGGAGATATAGATTATTTATTACACTATTAAGACATCAACCTTTAGAGGAGAGAATTATTAGAAGAATTAAGAAGTTATAAATAATAAATTAAGCCCCTATATATAGAAACTAATACAAGATAGAATAAAAAATTATCTATAACTATTAGAGTTAGAGTAATAAAGCTAATAGAGCTATTTGGTAATAAATAGATATATTAGATATATTCATCAAGAATAGAGCTAGCAGAGCCAATTACTAGAAACTAGATATGATAGCTATATTAATAATAGAATATATAAAAACACTCTTTATAATATATATTTAGTTTTATTCTATTATCTTAAATTAACTATTTAATCTTAAGTATACTATTACTTATAGTCTAGTTAATTTAGGCCCTCTTATTTATTACTTAGACATACCTACCCTTTCCCAAGCAGAATACCACCGAACCGTCGTTCAGTGAAGAGTTAGCTCTGATCTAGACGCTTGACAAGCATCGGTTTACGACAGATCTAAGAACTAAAGCTCCTACAAGCCTATCTTATTATAATATTTAATAATAAATATATTACTAATCTTATAATCTAGTAAGATTTTATTATTAATAGTTTTTAATATATAGTTTTAATCTATAACAAGGCTACTAATCTCTAGTAATGCTTTAAATACTAAATATATAAGTATATTATATAATACTATTAGCGTTAGATCTACTATACATACTGCACGGGATCTTATAATATAGAAGAATGCTTAACATCTAAAGAGAAGAAATACACTAAATATACTAACTATGTAGTAGAAAATACATATATTAAAGATCCTATTAAAAAGCTAGATAAGAAGCACTTCACTTATTCCTATGACTACCTAATCTAGGCCTTATATCTTGCTAAAACTCACGAACAGCGCACTTATAGTCTCTAATACTATTCTAAGATTATAGGACTTAGCAATTATACTCTAAGAATCATCTCTTTTAATAATCTAACACCTACAGAAGTAGCCTTAGTAATTAATAAATAAAGTCTTCATATAAAGACCCAAACTAACCCTTCTATATAATATCACTCTACTTTATTATAGAGTAAGAGCATAGCAGCATAAAAATAGACTACTAATCTTAGAAGCCTAAATCAGCCTAATACTTGGGCTTAGAAAAAGATGATATAGGTATAGAATAAAAGGGACAAGGTGATAAATACTAATCCTATGCTAGAGGCTCTAATTAACTCTTATTTATTGATTGTATATAAAGACCGCATATGGAAGAACTATTCTAAAATGCCAAAGGACACTATTCTCTAATTGGATATCGTATTACTCTAGGAATTATAGGTAGAATTCATCCACCTAATCCACCGTGCACGTAGCGCACGTGTGATCCTAGATGACGAGTCTGAGGACGAGCTAAGCCACTCCAACTATAATATCACTAAGCCTATAAGAAAGCCTAGTGAGCTAGGTAATATATTAATAACTATAAATCTTAAAGACTCTATATAGATTAACTTATAATGAGTGATTATATCTACTGACTCTAAATCTTATAGGCGAACTACTAGAAATCATAGAATAAGATCTAGATACACCTCTTTAGTAAGAAAAACGTGCAGGAATATAATATTCCAGCTATTTAAGAATTTTATATTAATAACTGAATTAACCCTCTTACAATATACATACTAGCGCTTTAAAACTACTTCTATATCTTATTATAGTCTACTCTATAGAAAAACTATAAAATCTATTTATAAGTATATCTATACATTAATAAATATATTAACCCCACAATATAGGAAGTATAGTATTATAATAGAGACCTAAGCATGCTAATTCTATAGATAGCTAATTATAATATTATTTATATTTATAATATCTACAATCTAGAAGTCTCTAGTAGCTAGGAATCTATAATTAGGACTCTTTATAATATAATAATACTTAGCGCGCAGTATATTATTTTAGAAGACTTTAATCTATACTATCTACTATAAGCAGGCACATAGTATTTATATATAGATAACAAGACCATAGAGCTTATTAATCTTATAAATAAGCATGAGCTTGATTAGCTGCTATTCTATAGCATGATTATATATGAAAGGAAAAAAGTAAAAATAATAATTAATCTTATCTAAGTATCTTACGCACTATTAGATTAGATGATCCACTATACTGATAAGTATAAGTAGTAATATAATATAGATTATATTCTAATCTTAATTTAATTTAATCTAATTTTAGTTAGTATATTTCTTATTATCCATAAAGACTAGGAGTTATTAGATTAGAAGCTCTTTCTTATACTAATAGAGATATATAATTAGCATCTCTATTACCTAGTGGATACGGAAGATATTAATAAAATAGTATACTATCTAGTTAAGGTAATTCATAATATAATAAAATAAACTATCCTAATAAAGCAGATTATCTCTTACTCTTATGCTAGATATATACTAGAGATAACAGAGCTTAAGCACTAGGTTTCCTAG
Source organism: Talaromyces sp. PX1902 (assembly GCA_023626175.1). Taxonomy (NCBI): domain Eukaryota; kingdom Fungi; phylum Ascomycota; class Eurotiomycetes; order Eurotiales; family Trichocomaceae; genus Talaromyces; species Talaromyces sp. PX1902. Next base: position 12,122 of record JAMAGM010000110.1, read on the forward strand.
TATTAGAGATACGCACGTCAGACTAATATAGACTAAGCGTAGAAAAAATATAAAGAGGCTAAGAAAGAGCTAAAAAGATATATTAATAAGCTTATATAAGATCTATATTATTAATAAATTAAAAAAATAATAGAGTAATTAAATAGCTTCTAGAAGATTATATATTAAATCTATAATTAAGATATATTATATACCTTATTTATATTTATATTAATATATAATAACACTAAATATGCTACTCTAAAAGAGAAGGCTGCTCTATTCTAAGAAGTACTATATCTAGAGCTACTAAAAGCAGACCTTTTAGATCTTAGCCACTACTAATATTCTAAACTATATAAGATACTACTAATTATATTAGATAAGATACAAATTACTATTAGTAATATAAAGCTAAATAAGACTTCTAGTCTAGATAAGATCTTAAATCTAGTCCTCTAAAAACTACTTCCACTTATTAAATATTATTTATTTAATCTATTTAACGCCTACCTATAGTACTACTATTATCTAGAGCACTTTTAATAGTCTATTATAATAGTAATCTATAAGCTTAGAAAGTCTAATTACACTATAGGAATATATTAAGCTACACTTATACAGGAAAAGGCCCAAAAAGGAATGAATTCACTGGGTATTCAGCCAAAGTTGAAAAAACACATACAAACTCCATACAAATATAAAACCAAGATAAAACCAAGATAAAACAAATTCTATTTTAGAATCACAAAATCATGCAAATGCTTTGAAATTAAGAATATTGATTTAAAATTAAAATAACTAATAAAATAAATATAAATACAAGCAATTTTCCCATAAAAATATAAAATAATTAGATATAATATTTTTCATAATCAACACAATAATAATTACAACAAATATTTTCTTTATTCTTTATAAAATCTTTACTTCTTTATTCTTATTTATTTCTTCATTAAATTTGCACCTTATTCTTGATATCTTTACTCCTTTGATTATTAAATAACCTACTAAGAGGTTATGAGCCTAGATTTTCTTTAAAGAAATTCAGGATTATTTTCTTTCTATTATAATATATACAAATCAGAAAAGAAATTATTTTTCTTTTAGAAAAATAACCTCATTAGAAAAAATCTAAATTAATTAATTAATTAGATCTAATAATTATATTAATTAGATACTTCAAATTAAAGCTATCCTTATTAAGGATGATTTATTAGAATCAATTATTAAGAAAAAACAACTAAATAATTTAAAAAATTTTAAAGCACTAGCAATAATTTAATTATTTTGTGTTAAGGGTCCCTTGCTTTATATAAAAGCTTGCAATATAGCCTATAAAGCATGGATTACCCTAGAAGAATTATATAACCCTAAAGGGTTTACAACAGAATTCTTAACTCTAAAAGAATTTTTTAATTGCAAATTAGAAAATTTCTAAATAATAGAAGAATATATTTATCAAATAAAGACTTTATTAGATAATTTATCTTTAAAAAATATTAATATGGCATCTCAAATTAAAATCTTATAGATTTTATATAATTTAGAAGACCCCTGGGCGCTCCCCGTCAACGTGGGCCCGTGGGTTCGATTCCCACCGCCGGCACCAAAAATTCTGACCAAATGT
>JAMAGM010000111.1:8324-21318 GCA_023626175.1 Talaromyces sp. PX1902
CCTTGGACTCCCACCTGGCGCAGCGCCAAGGCAACATGGTCATTGCAGGTACGAGTCCCGATGATTTTCTCCGCGAGGGGAATAGAGAACTGATGCCGTGATACTAGTTTGTGCATCCTCACACGTAACTCAACGTGTCCGTGAAGTGGTCCAGGATCAGGCGGCTTACAATTTGCGGCTCGTGGAATTAGACCGTGAACCCCACATCGACCAGAAGCCGCCATGGACAACATGTACCACGCCTCCGAGCGCGCATCATCAACAATGGGTTGCATCACGAATCAAAGAAGGCGAGCCTCGACTTCAACACCACGTCTGAGAATCTTCATGCTGCCGAGAAATGAACAGTGAGTTGTGTGACTAAGAGCTCTTTCTCGTTCGCACATTGCTTGCCAGGTCAGCTGGAGGTGCTATGCAGAATTCGGCAAGTTTAAAATTCTAGTCCTCGTGCAGATACTTGCATTCGTTCTGGGCGGAATGATTACTGAACGCGCCTGTTTCGGGATTGTATAAGACAGAATTACATACAGTACTTGATAGGTTTTTTAAGACTTGGCTCCACAGTGGGAGTCAGTGCCGATAGCTACAACTTGCTTCCCCACAACTTGCAGCAGATTGAGGTTCACCGTAGTCTCGAATTACAGGCAACTGCCTCAGAAACATCCTCAAGATAATCCTTACCTGAATCCAAGTCGGAAAGCAAATTCTTCTAGGTCACTTCGCAAGGTGCCTTGGATGTTTCATCAATGAACGTCATGTCTCTCATCAGAATGAAAAAATCTGGTCACTCTTCCTCATTCTAGTAAGAACGGTCATTAATAAAGCTAGCCTCTCGTCAAGAGTGCGGCGCCCATCTTGCACACCTTGTATGGGCACATTTGTACAAGATTACCAAGCATCCGGCAGTGAAGAAACTATGTAGCTGATGTATCGCTGTATTTCGGGTATAACTATCGGTACATGTACTGAGCTTGATAAGTCTGGCATTTATCTCCATCTGATTGATCCTGAATCTCGTTACTGTACCACCTCTCTTTTCGCGGTAGACATTGGCCAGAATAATTTCCGTCCGTGCAGTGCGAATCAGAGGCCCATATGCAATTCTATAGACTAGGACTGACATGGCAAATGCGCCTGGGTTCTGGATTGGTCCCTTGCAGGTCCCGCACGCAGGCGTGGTCTGTGATGGTACAGTATCCATCTTGTAGGTTCGTTGCCTTCAACGTACTCCTTTCTGGTAGCAAGGCCAACGCCAACGGGGAAATAAGTCCTACTGCGACCCGCCCGTTGATGTGTCCTGGCCTGTAGCAATGACCAGGCGGCTCATCTGTTCGGCAGTCTCTCGCACAAGGGAATATCCGCGCCGGCGTTTGCGGCTAGCCGGAGGTTGGTAAATCGCAAGGAAATCCTCATATAGATCGGTGATGTCTCCCATGAACTGTAAAAACGATGCATAGGTAGCTCGGTGGGCATGGTTCCGACCGCGATGGGCACTGATCTCACGCACAACCCTAATCTCGGACGCATCAAATGCCTCCATTCTATCGTATCATCGGCGACTGTTATGCACTCAAAGCTACGGATTTCGTTAGTATTTATAGATTGCAGCCAGAATCCAACGAACTCGCTGAGGGTTGCTGCCTGATTCCATATACTTCAGAAACCATCGACAAATTCCAGCCCTCACTGAACTCTCCGCGCGAGCTGGACTGAACGAGTAGGACTAGGACCATGATCTTGAGATGATATCAGGAATCGTTGGTAAATTGAACACCCTAACTAAAAAAGGTAGACTCGATGTGCACATTCTTGCATATTCTGGAACTTTTTTCCCTCTTTGTGGCTTCCCTGGAGTGAATTGTCCCCTCATAGAAACGAGTCCCCTCAGAGCTTTGAAGCATGGGCGCAATGGGCCCACAGTGACGTCACAATGAAGGAGCAGGGCGACCGACTTATACTGGCATGAAGATCAGTTTAATTGCATTGGCTTTCAGAAGAAATGCAGCGATGGTGTTACCTCTTTCTCTCGTGTCCTTTAATTGGGATGCGTAATATATGCATTCCTGCCACCAAAGCTTCAGTCAGGAAACTACAAATATGCCACTGAACCTCCCGTTGCGGGGAACTGCACCGGTCGAATTCGCAACTATCCCTGTATTCGCCATTGCAGACAGAAAAAGATGACATCGTTTCCGCCGGTAGGGAACCACCACGACAATAGGTAGTCACATTCGTACCGGTTCAATGCGGAGAAAAGTGAACCAAGCAACAAAGCGTTGTAGGACCGGAGTTTAGCAAAGTTAAGACAACCTCTCAATGAAGGGGTCGAACCGCAAGTAACGGATTGCTACACTGGATCAGGGTCTCGTCGTGATCCGCAACTTCAGATACAGAGATGGCGATGAATTTGAATGCTGGCTCCGTGCAACTGTTGGCGAAGCAAGGCCACCCTGATGTCTCGGGCCTGGAAGGAACTGATGTTACGGTACTAGTCAGCCTTGCCCATCGCGTGCTGTTTAGACCTGGGCATGCCTGGTTCCGAACTCTCTAGATGTCAGCGTGATGACTTCCTCAACGCATCTTTTCATCGCTTTTTCAGCACTGCCCCTAGGTGGATTTTATTGATTCCTACATACTATAAATGCTGGTTGAGTTTTTGTGGATGGGGTGAAAATGCCTCAGCATGGTGCGTACATTCGTTTCGGTTCAAGATCGCAGATCTTTAGCTGTCAGCCCTATAACTCTCTCAGCGCACCTTTTCATCGCTTTTTCAACATCCCCCCTAGGTGAATTTTAATTTCTCCCCGCCTGCTATGGTTAGCGGTTGATTTCGTGGACGGGTGATAGCGATGATTATGCCTCATCATAGTGCATGCATTCCAGTCCATCCGAGTATATATCCCTGTGAGGAGCCGTGTCGGGCAAAGAAGTGTGATTCCGGTCAGACCAGAGGTAGCATGATCTCCAGTCGCCAACACGCCGTGGACACCGCCCAACAGCAGCTAGTATCGTACTGTGATTCCCAACTCCAAGCCACCGCGCGGGTCCGCTTGGATTGCCTCACCTTTCCGGATGACATTCCACAGAGGATTGACGATGGTAGAAATACGCTGCGCTTACAGCAGATCATCAGCATACAAGGTTGCCTGCGCTTAAATCCGCAGTACCGGGTCAAGGTCCATGTTGATGCATCCGACTGGGAACAGCGCTTGACCCTACAGACTCAGGCGCAGCAATTACCGGAACTCTACGTTCCGTTAGATTACCCGCTCATCGGACATAACAACTACAGTATTATCACCGCGGCGAAAACGCTGCTTGTAAACCCACATCGGTGGTGGGTGGTGGACATCTATCTCACCAGTGACTCCGGTATGTGCACTCGTACCCAAAGGATCCAGGCTGACGACGAAACGCAAATCTAGATGCGGTGGAGGCAGTGCAGCGGGAGGCGATTCGGACCTTTCGAGAGCGGTGTGCCAATGATGGGCCGCCAGCAGACGGTCTCGTGTACTATCGCATCCGATACTATCAAGGCTTTATCGGAGGGTACCGAAACGACGTTGCGGAGAAAGATGCATGGGCAATGCTTCTCCATCGACCGCGCAGTCGGAAAGCAGACTATTTGACGCAACTGCTGAAGCACGGAAGCTTTCCACAGGCGTTCGACGCGTTGATGGCGATCCCCGGTCTGGCCGCCGACTTGTCTATTGGAAACATGCATTCAATGATAGCGTTGCGGTGCGATGAGGTGATATCCAACCTTTCCTTCGGTCCACGTGGAGCAGTCCGTGCTAATCTCACAGGGGGCAGTAGAGGATTCTATGCTACTTACAATACGTGCGTGAGACGTGGGCATTCTTAGCTGGTCATGACGAGGGCCAGATGGCTTTGGTGGATGCGAAGACCGTTCATGCGTTGCAGTCACGGGCGCCGGCAGTATCCAAAACGGATATGAAAAAGCTGTCGATTGCCATGGAGCGATTGGAAATCTTCCCATCCATCTCGGCCGGTGAAACCCGGAACAAGATATGGGACCGTCTCAAGGGGATTACAAGTCCGATTCCGACCCTGCATACTTTCTTCCGTGATCTCCGCTGCCTGGCCGTAGCCCGCGATGTGATGAAAGAATTGTACGAACCTCCCACGCACATCAAAATGACCGTCGATGCATGTGTGGCGACCTGTTTCAGCCCATCGGCGAACCTGGCTGATGACCGTCAGAAACTCGCCCAGGGATTGTGGGAGCTGTGGCGATTCAGCATGCAGTACGGGTTTGAGATGACATCGCACCATCGTCTGAATCCACGCGGACGAGCCCACGCTGGAGAGAAGGCGGCCAATAAGCCCCCCTTGTCACGGGCTGTACCCACGTCCTCAATTTTGTGGTCCCACTTTGCAGAACTGGCCCGCCGGGCGGGGTTCCATTCAGCGCAGATCACCGCGCTCCAGCCCAGGCTGACCTCGCTACCTACGCTTGATACGCCAGCACTTGCGGAGGTCACCATTCACCGACGGTGCGGAAAACCGTACATTGGTTCGATTTTAGAAGATCACTGGGCACTCTCGCGGGAGGTCCTTCTCAGCCAATCTCCCAGGCACGCTGTGACGACCGCAGTCGTTCGACAATCCATTTTCCGTGCATTTTGCCGAGACCTCCAAGAATCAATCCAAGACCAGGCAATCGCACCGGACAACCAAGCTCTCGCCAGTTCGACTGCTCACGTCGCCACAGCAGATTCAGAGATTTCCGACGTAGCCTCATCCCAAGAAGTGCAAGATTCTGATGTGTTGGATATAGAGCGTGGTTCCCCACCCATGTACCAAAACCTGTTAAGCTTCTCCAGCCCCAGTGTGAGCATCCCCACCAGATGTACAATGCCCCGCGCGCCGTCTTGCTGACTGTGTAGGAAACGCTGAGAGAGCCCTACCGCCTAGATATATACGCTCGAGGCGGAGACTTTTGCAACTCGCTCCTCCTTCCACGGAATGCGGAGGAATTCCAGGCGATTAGACTTCCGCATAACCCAACTTGGGTCGAAGGTGTCGACCCAAAACCCAACCCAGCCTGGGCCCGGGTTGAGCTTCTCTAACCCAGACCCAACCCAGACCCAATACTGGGGCCCCAACAAAACCCATTAAGACCCAATATGACCCAACTTTTGCATAACTTTGATCATAAAACTGCGTAGTCATCAAAATAATATACTGTATTTTACACTGGTTCTGGGTGATACCAACTGTCACTACATATTTACAGCGTAAATCATCTTAAAATATATAATATAACTTGAGATTCTTTTCGTCCGGACTGAGTTTACAATCAATTACTTACAAAAATGTCAAGAGAAAGCAGGCGGGGGGAGCTGGAGTTAGAAGCTTGGTATCCTGGCTAGCTAATGTAGAAATATATATATATCTATAGTCTTTGTAGAGATGCAATGATGGCAATACTTAGTGAATCTTTCTAGGCTGAAGGTATTGTTCTAAAGGTGTCGGTCTATCCTGGTCCTGGATCGGCTTAAAGAATTAGGGAGAAGTGTTATGAGCTGACCTCATGAAGGGTATTCAGACGAAGCCCTCACGATTGCTTCATTGATCGCCTCATTAGGCTCTCACCGCCCGGCAGTATTTTGATTGCCTCATTGATCGCTTCATTTCTTACCGCCCGGCAGTATAAGTGATTGCTTCAATGATTGCCTTATTAAAGGTTACCCCTGTGAGCTCTTTCCTGCAACATACGTTGAAATTTTTGAGGATCCAAAAGTGATGTTGGGTTGGGAATTGGGGTTTTTGTGGGTTCTTTGGGTTTTGACCGGGTTATTGCTGGGTTCTTTGGGTTTTAACTGGGTTATTGCTGGGTTCTTTGGGTTTTAACTGGGTTCTTATTGGGTTCTTTGGGTTATTGCTGGGTTTTCTGGGTTAGACCTAGAGATAAGCGGGTCTTATAATTGAATCAAACCCAATCAGATCTATACAATGTCTTCTTATATTATATTTGCTTTTCTTACTCTCAACTTTGATAGTTAAACTGTCGATTGACTCTCTGATATTCCTAATATTATTACTTTACAGGTAGTTATCTTCTTACCTTCTTTCTGATCTACTAGGTTGATTAATCATGTCGCAAAGTCAGTACTCTGACTTCACATCCTCCTTTTATGATGGTGAGATAGATAATTTTAGCTATCTAACATCATCAAACCATCTTGCTACTCCATCTACTAGTCAACACGCACTTGATATCTCGGACCAAGACTTTCTACGACCAAATACTCCTCAAGCAATCCCCTCTTGCTTTACACGCGTTGGACCTGACCGAAGGAAGGCCTTTCTTCTTTATGATAGAATGGCGCATAATGACTGGGTGGACTGGTGGCTTCAGACTGATTTTGGGAGAAAGAGCAAAATTAACTGGGATTCGACACGACATGCAGAGATTTGGGGCCACTATCACCAGGTTGCTCATAGTATAGATGGTGCGCCAAAGGTTATGTGTCAACGCTGTGGAGCTATTCTTGAGCACCCCTATACAGTTAACTCAAAGACAAAGGGCAAGATACAATATCATGGCACATCAATAATGCAGAAGCACCTAAAAACAGCTGGGTGTCTAAAAAGTGAGCGAGGGAAGAGAGCAGAGATAACTGGGTTTCTCAAGAATAGTGTATGTCTTTATATCTTTACAGTCTTTCTACTAAAGCTTACTTCTAGCTAGATCTATTTTACTAATTTAATTTATCTTAGGGAGAATCTTCTACTACTATATCTTTCTCATAAAAAGCTTGGGAAGAAGATATCTTACAGTTTCTTACACTTAACCGGCTCCTATTTCATCTTATTGAGTATTTAATATTTCAACAACTTATTTCTCGGGCTCGCTCTGCTCTATCACTACCAATAATTCCCTCTGCTGATACAATCCGCCGCCGACTAAAGAGCCTTGTTCAAGACTGGCAAGAGCATATTCTTCGAACACTACCTGCTGGCTCAAAGATCTCAATCGCATTAGATTGCTGGACGTCTCCATTCTTACAGGCGTTTATGGCAATCACCGGCTACTTTATTGACGCTGATTGGGTCTATCGTGAGGTGCTACTTGGGTTTAAGCCTCTTCATGGGCCATATACTGGTGTGAATCTAAGTAGTGTCGTTCTTCAAACTCTTATGGAGCATAATCTTGAATTGCGAGTCTTTGGATTAACAACAGATAATGCGTCTAATAATAAGACCATGTTAGATTCTCTCCAACAAGCTCTACCAGATGGTGTTATTATTACCTAGATTCCATGCCTTGCTCATGTTATTCAGCTAAGTCTCAACCAGCTGCTTGATCGCATTAAGGCTGTTCCATTAAATGACTCTGCAATAATAAAATAGACAGAAAAGCAGTTAGGATTAGCCCAAGCAGACGCGCAGCATCAAGGAAGAGAGATATCTTATACTTTAAATAAGGTCTGGTATCTCGCAATCTATGTGAACGCCAGTCCTCAGCGCCGGGAGACATTCTATAATCTCCAGACATCAAGCGTGAAACTAGTGCCTATCCAAGATGTGAGAACTCGATGGAATTCAACTTTTCTAATGCTTCGTCGGGCAAAGCGTCTACGCAGTATCTTTGCACCATTTTGTGCAGAGTATGACTGCGAAGAGATGTTACTTCAAGATGAGGAGTGGCGTCAAGTTGACTATCTTCTTTGTATCACTGAGCCATTCTTTGACTATACAACTCAGCTATTAAGGACCCGAGACGTCACAGCTCATTATGTGTTTAAGATTTATAATAAACTCTTTGAGCATCTTGAGCAGTCAATGAAGCAGTTACAACAAAAGCGCGCTCCATGGAAGCAACAAATGCTTCATGCACTAGAGGCTGGTCGGACAAAGCTTGATGAGTACTACTCTCAAACTGATTATATTCCAGGGCATATCTATGCAGTCAGTACGATGCTAGCACTGGTGAATAAATTCAAATTCTTCCTTACAAAGGATTGGGATCAGAAATGGCGGGATATCTATTGCAAGTCCTTCCAACAGGCTCTTGTTCCATATCAAGAGAAGCTTTCAACAATCTACCAGTCTTCAGACGGGTCTTGCTCAGTCGCTCGGCTAAGCTCAAAGCTTGATAAGATGTTAGATGAGAGTCAGGCACAGCTAAATACAACGACTGATGAAATGACCCAATACCTTGATAGTGGTTAGTTTATACAAAGCTTTTATGGAAATATACTGATTAGTTGATAGATACTATTCATATTGCGCCTCTTGCATTCTGGAAAGAGTATCAAACTCGCTTTCCAGCAATTGCTGCCCTTGCGCGAGATATACTCTCTTTCCCTGCGACAGGCGCAGGAGTGGAACGGCTCTTTAATACTGCACGGGATGTCTGTCATTATCGTCGAGGAAGGATGAAGTCGCAGACGATTGAAGAACTAATGATGTTTCTTTGCACCTCAAGGTTTGATATAGAAGAGCGGGAGGCAAAGCTTCTAGAGAAATTCTTCTCCTATGAGGAAATGGAATCTGCAAAGGAGGAGAAGGATGAAAAGCTAGATAAGATTGAGATAGATCCAATTAGTGATACTGAGGAGCAGGATACTATACTAAACAATGAGATAGGGCTAGACGAGGTAGGCGAGGCTGATGAGGAGAGTGAAGCTCAGATACCACTGCCTAGGAATAATACCCAGGTACGGATCTCAGGACGGAAGCGCAAGAGTCGAGATGATGGTATGTTTGAATATCATTAGCTAGTATTAGAACAGCAATATCAAGCCTTGCAATAACTAATCTTCAATGAGGCGATCATTGAAGCGATCACTTATACTGCCGGGCGGTGAGAAATGAAGCGATCAATGAGGCAATCATCGAAGTAATTAATGAGGCGATCTTTGAAGCGATCACTTATACTACCAGGCCGGGGTGATAGACTGATAGTTAGATCTCTACTATACATAGAAATATATTGTTCTTCGTCTCCTGACTCTTTCATATTCCTAAGTCTTTCTCGCTTCCCCGGATTTGGTTGTAAAGGAAATACCGAATATTACAGCCAAAATATGCATAATTTATGTAGTCTCGGGGCCTTGGCATATATGTTACGTTTGTAACCCAAGTTGGGGACCCAGACCCAGACTGGGTCACCCAAGCGTAACCCGGACCCAAAGCTGGGTCAGAGTGTTCGACCCAAAACCCAACCCAGGCCGGGTTGGGTCCGGGTTGGGTTCGGGTTATATTGGGTCATGCGGAAGCCTACAGGCGATATTGGACCGACTTCATGACGAAGGATACGTGTTCTCCGTAGGTCCCGGCCGCGGGATCCACAAAGATCAATGCTACTCCGCGGTGACGCTCCAACCTTCTCTCGTCCTAAGAGCGGGATTTTCGACTCATATCGGACCCGAATACGGGCCTGGAGGCGAGCTGCGCCGGTTGGGTTCGTCCCTTGGAGCGTATGGCAAAGCAAGTAAGGTCGTTGAATAACCCCTTTTGGCCACAATATTGGCTAATCAGAGCGACAAAAGAGCGACAAGGAGGCCATGTCGCGCCTGGAAGCCTACACCAGGTATTGTCCGGGAGAGTTGACAAAGGGTCTCGGAGCCAGTGCACAGGACATCATCGAGACTCTGAGCTACAGGCGTATCGAATGTTGATCACTGATCCGGAGCGGCAATCCGGCAGCAGTCCCTCTTTACTCGAGATGATTCGCAACCTCCGTGAAAAGTAAACCATCGGAGACTGCGCATTTCTACTTCGGCGACATTCACACCAAGGCGTTGACACATGAAGGTGTAGGCAGTAGTGCTCAGTTGGTGCTGACATCGCGAAACGCCTTACCGGTTTATGATATTTCCATGTCCTGTAGTGTCGTCGATCACACGATCAAAAGGTAACCAGAACCAATAAGCCGAAGACCCGAGTTTCGCCGTCACACACAAGACAAGTGTGATGGAGAGAGACGCGGCCGTCTCTCGATAGCGTTGATTCGATATCCACCTGATGGAATTTTCACGCTAGATGACTTCAGATACTTCTCTGAGATTACCGAAGTGGTCAAAGACGACAATCTCGCGCGGTGCTTTTATATCTATATACATGTTGGGTGCAGTGGAGACTGTGCTTCGTCGACAGCGTCGCTCACGGCCTTGCTTGGTGGGATCCACGTCCATTGTAGAAGTGCCCCACAGGCCGGAATCCGACAAAACCATCGAGTCACTAGGTGGTTCGCGTGCCGAGATGAGATCTGCAAAGTTTTCTAGCTACGGAGTACAACCTGGCGTGAGATGAAAAGACTCATGGTGACCTGACCATCTTATGTCGAGAGAAAAACAAAGCGTTACCCAGAAATATTGTTAAACCAGTTATTCGCACCGGCATCCAAACAATAATTGACCCTCTTCTGAGCTTGTCATCACGGAGTAAGCAAGCCTTGTCTCGATTTCACCTACTTCGTGCCCGCGCCGGAATGGCATCAGCTCCGAGACCGGCTTTGTTGAACGGTCGCTGTTGCGACCTATATTCCCCGCAGATGCGCTGCTGCGAGAGACGCGTTGTATGAGTGGTTGCGAGGGGCGATCATCGACTACGTCGGGGTGCTGTGAACATTGGTTCGGCAAGCCGCTGTGATGATCAGTCCCGGGGAATCCTGGCAGAAACCTCCTTTATGGTTTTATGCACTTTCATGTCTTTATGTTGCCCCACTTTCTACGTAGAGCGTCTCTAGACTTCCGCAATGATACCTAATGATACGAGTAATCTGAATGCATTGGACACAAAATCGCTCATAGCGTGACAGACTGTCGCTGTCACAGACGGGTCACACGTGTAAAAGGCATAGATATTTGGCTCGCCTCAGATTATAGTAGTAGATGTACGTGACAGGGTAGATTAACCGAAACAATTTCGAAGAGCTATAGTATGGGAAATAACTAAGTATCTGATGAAGGAGCGTGTTCATATAGATCATCACTTCTCCACCTCTATGGTCGCCAGTATATAGGGAGTATATGCCCACCAATTGTTCTTCCTGAATACACAGCTTTGTCTCCTTTCTCAGCCCGCCTTCGAGTGCATTTGTATATTCCATAGATCGGTGAAGTGTGACATCTGTCTCAGTAGCTGCGTATGGTAATGACACTACTACCTTCATGACACCACTTACTGAAAGAGAATGACATTCACTGGGACAAAATTTTATGAAGGTAATGAGGAGCCCGAAGATTTTGCTTCACTAAGAACATCTTCCGACACTACGATCGCGCCAGAAATCTCCTTCCAAGTGTACATACACAAGATGATTTCGAAACCCTGGAAGGAAACACAACTAAATCGTATGTGGTTACTACATTATTTTGGGTATGTTTTAAGGCCGCATAGTATGTGTCAATACGATAAGATCCCTGGGAAAACTGTAGTTCACACGCGAGTCGCCAATACACTAACACTTCGGATACAACCTGATCTTTTACCAGAATATATAGTAAGCGAATATAGTCTACTTACGTGCCATGTCAGGGTTTATAAAACGGACGAGATACGTACAGTGAAAAGGGAGATTCCGGTAGCGACTGTGTTAGCTGAGAGTAGGGCTTTGAGAGCTCAGCTCTCAGCAATGCGGAAGAAAAGTGGACTCTCCCTGTATCATTATAATCTCAGGGAATACCGCTAAGCCATGTTGAACCGGCGCCCGATTCCTCCACGTCTATACATCTAAGCCTTTCCTTCCAGCATCAGTGTTCTCTTTTCTACCGTTCATTCCTCCTTCTCGTCCGTTCCTCAAGGTTGATCAAGATCTTTCTTCAGAATGGGACAGTATTGGTTAGTTGCCTGCCCAGCTCGAAGGGAGGACACGTTGCAACCACTCGGAATGAGACTTGGAGAAATGCTTTTTCTAGTTGGCCAAAGTACCTTATTCCGTTCCTTATTGAGCCGTCATTGCGGCCGCTTCCGCCACGCAGTCGAAGTAGTCAAAACAGTGGTCTTCGATCATGAGGTTTTAACACGGATCAATCAGCACGGCACCATTCAAAAGCCGGCGATAGCGAAGAAAATGAACGTTTCTGACTCGGTATTTGGCAGTTAGAACCAAAAGAGAATAATTTGTTGGGGACTGTCTCAACGCCAAAGACCTGGAACCGTTAGGAAGCATGCATACGACATTACTTGATGACGACCCACGGATCCTTGGAGAATCACTGTACTCGCTTGCACAGAGTCGTTATAAATTCCACGGCCTTGATTTATTTTCGCGGTATGGACCTGCAGCGTGTCGAAGTGATTAGAAAACCTCTGACGAGTTAGCCGTTTATGTGATAATAGCACGATACTACCGATCTGAATTCTTGGGTTATTCGTGAACTTGAGTAAATAATTCAATTGGCGTCATGCATCAGTGGGGAAGGTATTTTGCGAAAAAATCATGTGTCAGGTTTTCAATGCGGTCTTTCTCCCTCAAAAAGTCCAAGTTCCCGCCATTACTATCGTTCGAATAATGATCATCCGAGCTGGAAACGGTCAGGGCGTGTGTTAACGTGTCGTCCTGTCGTAAGCGTTTTGTTCTCTCCTCTTCACTGTCAAGAAGATGCTTTCGCTTGTTTGACTTTGGGGTGCTTGACGAATGAGGCAAGGGGACAAGCTCTAGGGCCTCCCCTAGCTGTGGCCGCGATTCTGCCTCTCCGGCCTCATCTCGAATTTCGACAAGAGACCCCGTACACCCCTCGCCGGGAGAAGTGCTACAGTCCGAGGCCAGATCTGGTGAACAACGACCCCAGTGGCCTACCATTTGATGGAGCCCTTGTGCCGCTTCTACGATCGACCGAGGTACAGCCGGAGATGGATCTTCCTCGTCATCTGTCTCGTTGCATGGCAGAATGCCACCCTCTCCGATCTGTATATACTCCATAAGGATCGATATCAGAGTCGAATGGGTGTTTGGTAAAGCGTGAGGGTGCATGCCGACCCTGATTAGCCCGTGGGCAAGCCCTGCCGCCGCTAC
>JAMAGM010000112.1:0-12514 GCA_023626175.1 Talaromyces sp. PX1902
AGAATACCACCGAACCGCCGTTCAGTGAAGAGTTAGCTCTGATCTAGACGCTTGGCAAGCATCGGTTTACGACAATTAGAAGCTTTTAATATATATCTATATAAATATTTATTTATCTATATAAAATAGATATATAAATAGAATATAATAAATAGATTAATTTAATAGTTTATAACTATATTATAGATTATTATATTTATTAATATTAAAGATATTATATTAGTCTAATTTACTTTATATAAAATTATATTAAAATTAAAAATATAATTTTATATAGTCTAAATTAATATTAGAATATATTTCTAAAGAATTATAAAATTAATTTTTTAATAGATTTTTTATTCTTTTATTTATTTTATTTATTTATTTATAATAATAACCTATCTTAATATATCCAGCTAGGAATGTCTATATCTATCTATCTAATCCTATAAGAAGAAAACTATAGGCTAATATACTTAATCTTTAGATAAAAACTCTTCTTTATTATAGTGCTAGGCTCTATAGTCTATCTTTATATAGAATTTAAAATTAGATAATTCTAATCTTAATAATATAACATATTTTACGGGTAAGTGACGCACACGGGTAAGTGACGCACCACATTAAAATATTATCCAGATTCTTACAACTACTCTTACAACAACAATCCCAACATCAAAAATGGGAAAATCAAGTGCAAAAAAAGACCCTAGCTATAAAAGAAGACTTTCTCTTACTATTGACGCATTCAAAAATCAAAAACTTAAAAAATTACACTATACAGCGCGCCTGTATGATACTTCCAAAGCAACCTTATAATTATAGGAATATATTAAGCTACACTTATACAGGAAAAGGCCTAAAAAGAATGAATTCACTGGGTATTTAGTTAAAATTGAAAAAATATATACAAACTCTATATAAATATAAAACCAAGATAAAACCAAGATAAAATAAATTCTGTTTTAGAATCACAAAATCATATAAATATTTTAAAATCAAGAATATTAATTTAAAATCAAAATAATTAATAAAATAAATATAAATACAAGCAATTTTCCTATAAAAATATAAAATAATTAGATATAATAATTATTAGAAATCAATATAACAACAATTATAATAATATTTTTTTTATTTTTTATAAAATCTTTACTTCTTTATTCTTCTCTATTTCTTTATTAAAATTGCACCTTATTCTTGATATTTTTACTCCTTTAATTATTAAATAATCTACTAAAAGGTTATGAGCCTAGATTTTCTTTATAGAAATTCAGGATTATTTTCTTTATATTATAATATATACAAATTAGAAAAGAATTTATTTTTCTTTTAGAAAAATGATTTCATCAGGAAAAATCTAAATTAATCAATTAATTAGATCTGATAATTATATTGATTAGGCACTTTAAATTAAAGCTATCCTAATTAAGGATGATTTATTAGAACTAATTATTAAGGAAAAGCAATTAAATGATTTAAAAAATCTTAAAGCACTAGTAATAATTCAACTATTCTGTGCTAAGGGCTCCTTACTTTATATTAAAACTTGTAAAACAGCCTATAAAGTATAAATTATTCTAGAAGAATTATATAATCTTAAAGGGTTTATAACAGAATTCTTAACCCTAAAAGAATTTTTTGATTGCAAATTGGAAAATTTCTAAATAATAAAAGAATATATTTATTAAATAAAGATTTTATTAGATGATTTATTTTTAAAAAATATTGATATGGCATCTCAAATTAAAATCTTATAGATTTTATATAATTTAGGAGAAGAATAGAAGTTCTTTATACAAAATATTATCTAAGCTTTTAGAAAGGATTTTAATACTTATACTTTTAATTCTTTATGTGTAAATCTTATTGATAAGGCAAAAGGAAAAATAATATAAGAAATATATACTATTAAAATTAAAAAATATAAAAAAAATAATAATTTATTTTACACTAATTATAAAAAAATAAATTATAATATTTCTAATTATTTTTTCTTATATAAAGAAAAAAGATCTAGTAATTAGAAAAATTCTAATAAAATTATTAAGGATAAAAAACCTAAAAATAATTATAAAAAGAAAGAAAAAAGAAAATAAGAATTATTAAATGCTATTATTGATTCTGAATTAATAAAATCTGATACTTCTAATTTAGATATAAATATTAAAAAAATCAATATTTTACAAGAAAATAAATATAAAAATATTAAAAATATTTATAAAAATATTTTTTATGAAGATATGTCTGATATTGATTTTATTAAAGTAAATTCAATCCTAAATTTTATATATATATATACTGATAATAAGATATTAAATATAAATTAACAAAAAGAAAAGAATTATTTTCAAAAATCTATTAAATTTATTATTAATACTGAAGTTATTATTTCTGCTATTATAAATTTATCTTATTTTTAAAATTATTAAAAAATACAAAAAATAATGCAATAGGGAAAAGCAAAAAATATAAAAATAGAATATAAGGGAACTATTGTATTTAGATTTAATATAAAGATTATTTATATTCTTTAAAACGTGCTTTATATTCTAGAACTTGGAATAAATATTCTAAGTACTAATAATATTAAAGATAATATTAGTATTTTCTTAAATAAAAAATATCTTATATATAATAAGAAAAGAAAGCTTATATATATAGTCTATAAAAAGAATAAATTATATAAAACAAATATTGATATTCTTCATAAAAAGAATATATATAATAATAATATATTATTTCTGAAAGAAAGTAATAAAAATATTAAAATATAGCATGAAAGATTAAGCTATATAAATATAGAATCATTATATAAAGTTTTATATAAAAATAATATAAATAATATAATAAAAGAAATTAAGAATACTATATTTCAATGTAAAATATATTTAAAATCAAAATATAATAAAAATATATATAAAAAATCAGAAAACAATAAAGAATATAAAGTTAGAAAAAAAATATATAATGATATTGATAGCCCAATATCCCCTAAAACATATGATAATAAAAAATATTATATTACTTTTCTAGATAAAAAGTCTAGATATTTATTTACTATTATTATAAGTGGAAAAGATGAAGTAATTAATACTTTTAAAAATATAAAAAATATAATAGAAAATTAAAATAATATAACAATAAAAGAACTTTTTATTAATAATAGTAAAGAATATATAAATAATAATTTTAAAATATTATTAAATAAATTTAGGATCTTATATTAAAGAACCCTAAATTATATAAAAGAATCAAATAGATTAATAAAAAGAATTAATCTTACTTTAATAAATAAGTAAGAAGCTTTCTGTCACGGACCTGGATCCACCTTAGTTAAACAGCGTTGTGTCGAGGTACGTTAGGCTTGGTTGAACCACACAAAGGTTCCGAGTCGATAGTCGATAGAGGGACTTGAGTAAACAAAGTAACAATAATCGAACTGGATGATGGAAGTCTGGTAAACGTAACTAAGATAGAAGAGATCCCCCGTACAGCCTGGTGCCCGTACGAGTATGAATGCCTTGCTGACTCTCACTGTTGTATTCGAGTGACTTATGTCAAAGAACTATGAAGAACTAAATACATGATGGTAAAGAGCGTCCTTATATATCCAATCCTCCTTGTTCCGTATACTGCATATCGTATACTCTTTTGAAGTAGCAAGTATAAAGTATACGATATGTATCCAATGATATCCCGTTGTTTCGTATATCTTTATCTTATCCAAGATAAGGATATATCTTTCCTATCTTCATGTAACCTTAGTGCGTAATTCATACCGTCGTATTCTGAGTTCATTTATTGCCAGCGACTAGTCCTTAGTTAATCTGGTATAAGTTTATATCAAATCTAATCTTTCCTTTTATGTTATAACTTCTTTTAACGTCATGCAAGTTGGTTTATAACATCACTTCCCCTCTCTAAGAGCCTTTGTCCTCAAAGGTTTAAATAGAAAGACGCGCCCTCGTTCCCAGCGTGACCCTGTTTTCTTTGTTAGTAAGTGTTCTTACAATATTTTCGCCATATCTTGTCCAAAACTAAAATCCAAAGCAGATTCTAAGCATTAAAAGGCCGACATCCTTCAGCAATGTATTTCTCAATCTGCTAAAATTCAAAAGAATAGTTTCGTCGTCGAATATCCTTGCGAGTACTGTCGATTTAATGACTATTCTTATATGATGGCTGATAAAAATTAAAAATGTGCTGCGTGCACCCGTTATAGTCGTCCCTGCGAACGCTGTTTTCATAGTGATAGAGAATGGCGGATTATCGAATCTAATCGTGAAAAGACTAAGGCGGAAATTCGAGAGACTAAAGATCAGATTAAATCCCTATTTGCTAAACTAAAATGCCTTTATCATCAAAAAGAATCTTATAATAAGCGAAATGCGAATATACATGTTCATAATTAATAGATATTAGAAGTCCTAGATTCCGAGAATCCTCTTTCTAGTATAGAAGTTGCTGTTGCTGATACTGAGATCACATAAAAGCAGTTAGAATAATATATTCTTACTACTTCGGCCAAGGATTTTGATAAGTTACTTGCTAACTTTGTATAATCTTTCTCTAGTTTATTAGAAACTTCTAGTAGAACTCCTCCAGAGCTTCTTTTACCCTGATAAGGTTCTTGATAGGTTTCTATATATTTTCCAATCCATTATATCCTTTCTATTTGACTAAGTATAGTGTTCTTTCTTCTATCTATCTTTCTGCTATGATTTTTTCTACCTCATATGTTTTATCTTTGAGCGTGATTTCTTCTTATGTTCTTGCATTTTGTGGTGCTAGTTCTAATAATAAGATATAGAAAACTAGGTGTATCTTTATAGTTTTTAGTAATTTTAATTAAAAATTAACTTTACTGATTTTCTTCTCAATTTTGAATGGTCTAATTCGTAGATGATTAAATTTTTTCACTAGTCGTGTAGTCTGAATGTTTTTTATTAAAAGGTAGATCTTTTCTTCTTTTTTGAAGTCTAGTCCCTTTAGATGTTTTTTGTTAAAATAGTTCGTTATTAATTTATTCTGGTTGATTATTTCTGTTTTTAGAAAGAAGTATAATACATTTATTTCCTATACCTTCTGTTCTGCTATTAGATTAACTAGTTGCTTGAACCTTGGTTATCCTAATAGTCTTATTTCTCGTCCATAATTCGCAAAGTATGGCGTTACTCCCGTGGTTGAGTGTTTTAATATATTGTACACCATCTATGCTATTAATAATAGATTTACCTAATTATCTTAATCGTGATTTACATAGTATCGTATATATTATTCCAACATCTAGTTTGTTCGTTCTGTTTGTCTGTTTGTTTATAGATGATAGGCTGTTGATAATCTCTGTTATTCTCCTATTAGATCTATCATTAATTTCCATAGTTTTGATGCGAATGTGACTTCCCTATCTGATATTATAATCTCAGGTATGCTGTGATGTTTGAACACATTCTCTATTAATTCTTGTGCTAGTCCTTCTGCATCTATTTCTTCTATAGTGGCTATGAAATGTGCATACTTCGTGAGTCTATCTACTACTACTAAGATTGCATTACAATCTTCTGACTCTAGTAGTTTAGTGATATAATCCATCATGATCTATTACTATAGGTATTCTAGTATATCGATTTCTTATAATAACTTATATAGTTTATGTCTCTTAATTTTATTTTTCTGACATATGTTATACTCTTTAATGTATTTCTTGATATCTCTCATTATTTATAGCTAATAATAGTTTCTTAAAATTCTTTCCAACGTATTAGCTTATCCTGGGTGACCACTAGTTAAAGTGTCATGGTTAAGTCGAATAATTTTGTTTTTTAGTGATTTTAGTACATAAATTAGACCATACTAAAATACTAATCCAATTTCTATAGTTATGACTCGATTATCTTTATTTTCAATCATAGATTGAATCTATTCATTTCTGAGTGTTTCTTCTATAAGCTTGTCTTGTAGTTCGGAATCTGTTATAGTTTTCATTATTACTGCTAGAATAGTGATTTGGGGATTATACTCTAAATCTCTATTTTTATTCATGCGTAGTAATGCTGGTTCTAGTTTTTTAATTCCTTTTTCGTGATCTGGTTGTCTGCTGAGAGTATCTATCTTTTTATTTTCTTTCTTCTTGCAGTGTTTGATCGTGAAGTTGTAGTTTCTAAATAGTTCTAATTATTTTGCCTGTCTCCTTGTCAACATTTTAGTTGTCGTGAAGTAGGTAAGGTTTTTATGATCTATAATAATTCATATTAGGTATTTGGCTTCTTCTAAATACACTCTTCAGTGTCTTAGTGCTGCTATTATGGCTAGTAGTTCCTTGTTATATATTTTGTAGTTGAGTTCTATGTCTATTAGTTTTCTTGAGTAGTATGTAACTGGTTTAAGTTTTCTATTTTTGTCTGGTTGTATAATAGCTGCTTTAATTGTAAAGTCTAATGCATTTATTTCTATAATTATTGGTTTTTCTAGATTATGTTGTATTAATATTGGTATTATTATGATTTGATATTTGGCTTCTTTGAATGCATTTCCTTGTTCTGTTTTCTATTCGTATAGTTGATCCTTCTTTAAAAGTCTAAATATTGGTTCCATGATCTTAGCGTAGTTCTGGATATATTGTTGATAGTAATTGATAAGTCCAATAAATGACTATAATTCCTTGATGTTTTTTAATTTAGGCCAATCCTAGATTGCCTTGACTTTTTCCTTTTCTATTTCGATTCCTGTCTGCATGATTCTGTGTCCTAAGAAATCTATTTCTTGTATATAGAATTCACATTTCTTTAATTTGACTTGTAACTTTGTGTTTTATAAGTTATTAAGCATTTTCTTGACATGCTGTATATGTTCTTCTAATATATCTAAGAATATCAAGATGTTATCTAAATACGCGATAGTAAAATCGTGTAAATAGGGTGATATTATACTGTTAATGTATCTCTGAAATGTTGCTGGTGCGTTGGTGAGCCTGAATAGCATGACTAAATATTCAAAGTATCCAAATTTTGTCTTGAATACTGTTTTCTATTCTTTATCTTTCTTAATCCTAAGGCGATTATACATGTTAGTAATGTCGAGTTTAGTAAACTATTTCTTGTTTCGAACTTTGTCTTATATTTCTATAATTAGAGGTAAAGAGTAGCTGTCCTTTACTGTAATATTATTAAGTTGCTAAAAGTTAATACATATTCTTAGATCTATTGTTCCTTTTTTCTTAATGAATAGTACTGGGTATCCCACCAACAATATCAAAGGCTGTATATATCCTTTTTTTAAATTTTTATTAATATATCCTTTTAGAGCTTCCTTTTCATTTCCCGATACTAGGTAAATCTTCTAGGGTACTGGTTCTTTATCTTCCCTGAGTAGAATAGTATGATCCTATTCGCTATATTTTAATAATGCCTTGTATGTTCTATCAAACAAATTTCTATATTATTAATATTCTTTAGATAGTACTATATCTGTACTACTTTTCAGTTAGTGTCTTGTAATCTCTTTTGTAACTTTAATAATAGTCTTGCTCTTGACTCTGTTCTATATAGGAGTATTTATAACTTCTTTTATAGTAATCTCTAAGCTCTCCTTTGTCGTAGAGGCTTTAATAGTCTAAGCTGTCCCATAATTGCATCTTATTAGATATAACTATCCTGTCTTCTAGTGGATCTCTAGGTTATGCTTTCTTAGCTATAGAATTCCTAGAATGATATCATCATTCCCTAGTTTTATGATATTAAAGTTGATTATTTCTACATATTTATTAATAGTTATTAGCAGCCATCCTGTTTTATCTGTGATACTATTTTCTGCGAGTATTTCTTCATTCAATCTGTTAAATGGTATTGGTATTAGTTTCTTTCGTCCTAGGATTTGTAATTGTTTCTGAGTTCTTAGGTCTATAAAGTTTCTTATTGCTCTGGAGTCAATTAGTACTTATATCTTTGTTCCTAGTATGTTAGCGTTAATTTTTAGATATTACCTCCTTACAGTTGCCTTAAGTTCTTTATTTACTGTTTTAAGTTCTTCTTTAATTTCTACAAATATCTTCCTGACATTTTCTTGTTATATTGTCTTATTGTCTAGAGTATACTATATACTAATTAGGTCCTTTAGTATTTCTCCTGCTTGTTGATTTTGTTTATTTAGAATCTTTAGTTCTTTATTAAACATCACCTTTGCTCTAGTTCTTCGTTTAGGTTTCTTAGTTGTTTAGGTGCTTCGTGTACTCCCAGCCTCTGTCTGCTACTTTATATTCTTAGACATTACGGCATCTATTATATGTTGTAGGTTCTTTAGAGTTTTCTCTTGCTCTTGTAGCCATTTGTAGTCTCCTGGCTTTTTCTCTTTTCTTGCTCTTAGATAGTATCCACTTCCTTGCTTCGTATCTAGGTGTATACTATATAGATCTTTAGTACAGAAGGCCCATGTAGTAGATCTATGACCTGGATGTTTAGGGTTGTTATATAATTCTTGACAGTTTGGTTCACACTTGAATCCTGGCGTTGATTTAATATCTTCCCACTTATTATTAGTGGGGATTTCTTTAAATTCTTGTCTTTCTTAAGCATCCTAAAACTGGCTCTCAAGGTCTTTATAGATTGCGTCACTGATCTCTTCTTTAGTTTTTGGTTTACTGGCAATCCTTTATTCGTCCCCTGGTTTCCTAAACCAGTCCGGGTGTTTGTCTCTTATCTGTTGCATTTATTTTTAAGTTCTGATTCTTTTCTAATTCTTAGATTCTATATCTTATTCATTATAGATATCTTGATAGTTATTAATGCTGTATTTATAGTCTTATTCAGCGTAATTTGTCTGGTTTTCCTTGTTGAAGCTATTATCGTATATTGCCTTGATTTATTGTTCTTATTTTAGACTTCTGTATTCTCTGGCATAGTGTCCTTTTCTATGGTAATTATAACATTCTATGTTACTCTTATCTCTTGGCTTCTTACTTTGTTCTTTTTACTCAGCCGTTGTGTCCAAATCTATTGGCATTGGTCTATAGGGATTATGTCGTTTCTGTCCCTGGTTTGCTTAGTAATGGTTATTTCTTCCCTTGAAGTTTCTCTATCCTATCTTGTTCTTCTTTTCTATGCGTCTCTCGTATAGATAATTATTGAGTTTTACTGCTATATTAATTATATTAATAAGCGTGTCTGGTTATTTTAGAATTCTTGCAATTTTGTCCTTAATCTTATCCTTTAATCCTTGATAGAATTGATCTGTTTTTGTTTTGTCGTTCTATCCCAGATGAGAGCTGACCTGATGAAATTGTGATGCATAGTCTGATACTGATATAACTTGTTGTAGTTGCTGTATCTTTTGTGTTATAGAGTTTTATTCATCTATTTCTTTAAATATTGACTTGATCTTTCTGACAAATATTATATAACTAGCAAATGTTTCATTGACATCGTTTTCTCTGTCGTCTTTGGCATCTTTGAACTATGATCGTACGTATAGTTCGAACCAATCCATCGCATCTCCTTCTAAAAAGGTGGAGGCTGTTAGAACTTTATCTGGTTCTCTTGCAAGTAAATGCGCGTTAGCCGCGAAGTATAACTGCATTTGTGCTAAGAATGGTCATAGCTTTTTCTATTCTCCTCTAAATAATAATGGCTTGTTGACCTTAAGCCTTGGCCTATTAGCTTGTATTGCTTCCAACTCAGTAATATATGCCCTTATTTGTTATATTTCTTAAGCTGTTGGGGCCCTGCTGCCTATAGTACTTCTAGTTAATATATCGTTTGCCATGTTAGTTTATTTTCTCTTTAGGTAGTACTTATCTAATATGGTAACACCTTTTATCATAATAGTACTTGAGTCCTAATGTATCTCGGAGTCAAGACAATAGTTCTTTTGTCACGGACCTAGATCTATCTTAGTTAAACAACATTGTGTCGAGGTACGTTAGGCTTGGTTAAATCATATAAAAATTCTAAATTAATAGTCGATAGAGGGACTTGAGTAAACAAAGTAATAATAATTGAACTGGATGATGGAAGTCTGGTAAACATAACTAAGATAGAAGAGATCCCCTATATAGTCTAGTGCCCGTACGAGTATGAATGCCTTGCTGACTCTCACTGTTGTATTTAAGTAACTTATATCAAAGAACTATGAAGAACTAAATACATAATGGTAAAGAGCGTCCTTATATATCTAATCCTTCTTATTCTGTATACTGCATATCGTATACTCTTTTGAAGTAGCAAGTATAAAGTATACGATATATATCCAATGATATCCTGTTATTTTATATATCTTTATCTTATCCAAGATAAGGATATATCTTTCCTATCTTCACGTGACCTTGGTGCGTGATTCATACCGTCGTATTCTGAGTTCACTTATTGCCAGCGACTGGTCCTCAGTTAATCCGGTACAAGTTCATACCAAATCCGACCTTTCCTTTTATGTCATAACTTCTTTTAGCGTCATGCAAGTTGGTTCGTAACACTTTCTTATATAATCTAATAATAATAAAAATTTATAAGGGGAAGCTTTATTAACAGCTACTTTCATTTATAATAGAACACCCTATAAAGCTTTAAAAAATAAAACACCTTATAAAATATATTATAATATAATCCCTAATATTAATTATATAAAAATATAAAAGTTAATAGCTTATTATCATACAAATAAACAAATCAATAAACTAGAACTAAGAAAAAGAAAAGCAATTCTTATAGATTTTAGTAACTATAAACATTATAAATTATTTGATATTGAAAATAATAAAACCCTATAATCTAAGGATGTAACCATATTAGAAAGAAAATATATAAATTATAATAATAAAATAAAAATAAATAATATTAATAATAATATACATATAAGCTATATAATAATTAATAATATAATATTATATATAACATATCTTTTGCTATAGTAGTTCAAATTCCTATATAGTAGCATATCCTGGTTGTATGAGTCCTAGGATCGAACCATGTATATCATAAAAATAAAAATAATATAAAAATCATATAGTTGTCCCCAAATTAGAACCTTATAATATAAAATATAATAATATTATAAAAATCATACCCTATTATTGATTAAGGGGGTATGTAAGCTATATAATAACCAATAATATGGTATTATATATAATATATCTTTTACTACAGTAGTTCGAATTCCTATAATATATAATAATATATATAATAATATATATAATAATATAAATACAAATAATAATATAAATACAAATAATAATATAAATACAAATAATAATACAAATACAAATAATAATATAAATACAAATAATAATACAAATATAAATAATAATACAAATATAAATAATAATATAAATACAAATAATAATATAAATATAAATAATAATATATATAAGATTCCAGAAGATAATATTGAGATAAGAATTCCAAAATTTACAAATATAATAAATTAACTAGATATCAAGGATATAGACAAAGAATATATATATAATATAAATGATATAATAATATATAATTATATAAAAAGTTTATAATATAATTAAAATATTGAAAATATTCTTACAATAAATAATAATAAAGAACCTAATACTTTTAAACAAGCAATAAATTTAGATGAAAAAGATGAATGGTATAAAGCTTATTTAGAGAAAAATAATAAACTATTAAAATAAAATACATATGAAATTATTAATATTCCTAATAATATAATACCAATAAAAGGAAGATAGATTTTTAAGAAAAAATCTATTTTCTCTAATTCTTATAAAGAATCATATATAACAAATAAAAATAAAATAATAAGATATAAAGCCTGCTAGGTTATACAAGGTTTTAATCAAAAATTAGAAATTAATTATTTAGAAACTTTTTCTATAATTTATAGAACAGAAACCTGGTATTTATTATTTATAATTATAGTAAATAAAGACTAGCATATAAAATAATATAATATAAAAAATACCTTTATACATGCTAATATTAATATAATAATATATTATATTTTATCTATAGGGTTATATAATAATCCTCAATACAAAAATAAATGCTGTAAATTAAATAAAGTATTATATAGATTAAAATAAGCACTAAGATTATGGAATCTATTCTTTAAAGATAAAATAAAGAAATATAGCTTTAAAGTTTTACTACATAATGAAGATATATATATTAATAAAGAAATATGTGTTATTCTTATAATTCATATAGATGATATTATATTTATATATAAAGAATTATTATACATCAAAAATATAATAAATAATTTAAATAAAGAAATAAAAATCTAAGATATAGGTAATATATCTACATTTCTTGGTAATAACATAAATATTAATTATAGAGATAAAATAATAATTATAAATCAAAAAATTATATCATAAAACTATTAAACAAATTTGATATATTTAATAAAGAAAAACCCAAGAAAATACCTAAGTAACTAGGAATAAAACCATATAAAAATAACAAAACAGCTAATAATAAAATAACTGCTGTGAGAGGGGTTTACAAGGACGTAGTAGTACGCATGCTCAATAGGGTAAGAAACGTAGGGTTATATAGCGTTCGCA
>JAMAGM010000113.1:0-12801 GCA_023626175.1 Talaromyces sp. PX1902
GGCCTAGGGCCTTACCCGAACACGTGTCTGTCATAACCCATAAGGTTGCATATAGACGTTAAATATGAATAATAATATATATTTCTATATAAACTAGCTAGAATATTAAGTTTCTAATTCTAGTTCTTTTTATTTATTTTCTCTTAACATTTTTATTAGTAATTAATTATAAACTAAATCTAGATAGAAAAAATCTTAAATTATATTATATATTTTAAGAAGATTCACACTATAAATATATAATGATAATTAGTATCATCTAGAACAAGTATAAAAAATAGTATAATATTTTAATAACTATGCAAGTTTATAATTAAAATTATATAAAAGTTGGGTCATATTAGATTTTAATAAGTTTTGTTGGGGCCCTAGTATTAGATCTGGGTTGGGTCTGGGTTAGAGAAGCTCAACCCGGACCTAGGCTGGGTTGGGTTTTGGGTCGAAGGTGTCGACCCAAGTTGGGTTATGCGGAAGTCTAGCTATAAATTGTTCAAATTTTGATATAGTCTTTATTAAGCCCCTTCTCATATCCTGTAATAGCTAAAGATTCTAGTATAAATAATAATAATTCTAATAGGACAACCTCACTAATAGTTTTACTAAGTCTAGATCCCTATCTATATAGGCATTTCTGTTATATCTATTAATCCACCCTTACTTCTTAATAAAATAAAAATAATATTATTAAATAGCCTTAATAATTTATTATTAATTAATAAATTTTTTATATTTTTTTTTATTTTAATATAATCCTAAATGTTAGAGGGGGTTTATGGGAGTGTAACAGTATAGGTACTAGATAGGTGAGAAATGTAGGTGTAGGTAGCATTCGCAGCTGTTTGCTGTCTCTCTAGGAATCAGGCCCCTCTATGGCCTCGATAATTAATGTATTTCACGGGTAAGTGATGTATTATATTAAAATATTATCTGGATTCTTATAACTACTCTTACAACAACAATTCTAATATTAAAAATGGGAAAATCAAGTATGAAAAAAGACCCTAGCTATAAAGGAAGACTTTCTCTTGCTATTGATGCGTTTAAAAATCAAAAATTTAAAAAATTACGCCACGCGGCGCGCTTATACGATATTTCTGAAGTAATCTTATAGTAACACCTTAAAGGCACTAAATTATACTATAAGACAGATATTCTATACT
The DNA here is from genome assembly GCA_023626175.1 of Talaromyces sp. PX1902. Classification (NCBI taxonomy): domain Eukaryota; kingdom Fungi; phylum Ascomycota; class Eurotiomycetes; order Eurotiales; family Trichocomaceae; genus Talaromyces; species Talaromyces sp. PX1902. The sequence goes on from JAMAGM010000113.1 coordinate 1,161, forward strand.
ATAAATTAATACCTATAGAAGAAATTATGCTCTAGAATTGGATATATTTTTTAAAGTATTATAATATACTCCTAAAGCCTTATATACTTGGAAAAATAGTTAATATTTTACTTATTAAAAGAGATTTAACTAAAGTACTTAAAAAAATAAATATTAATTAGATTACTTTTTTATAAATTAATATTTAGATCTAAAAATTAAATTTTTATATTAATTAATCTATTTTTAGGTATTATACGAAGATCTAATAATTATTAGAGGTTTTTTTATAAATCTAATCTAGTTAAAGCTAGAGCATAGGATTATAAATAATAATATCTATAATTTTGATGAGACTGGATTTACTATAGAAATTACTATAATAATAAAGATAATATATAGTACTAATTATATAGAAAAACTAAGCTTTATTTAATTAGAAAATTATGAATAGATGATTATTATAGAATATATATAAAATACTAATATAGTAATACTTTTATTAATAATATTTAAATCTAGTAGTAACTAGGTAGAGTAGTATAAAGATTTTATTCTATTTTTTGATTAATTAATTACACATTTACTAAATAGCTAGATATTAAATAAATTAGGATTATAGTAATTAGAAAGAGTATTTAAGTTTAATATAAGACTTAGTATAGTTAGTATTAAATAGCTTTTAATTTTTAATTAGTAGCTATTTAATATCTAGATTTAATTATATATATAAAAATTATAATATTATTTTATATTATATATTATTATACTTATCTTATATTCTTTAGCTCTTAGATATAAATATTTTTTTAATGTTTAAGTGCTTATATAGGGGCACTATAGAAATCTGAATCTAGAATAGTATTTATTATATTAATAAAGTTAATTTTCTAGATATACTTTATAGAGTATGGTTATAAATTTACACTATATAAAATATAAAAGATGGTTTTTTATATATAGGAATTATACTATTTAACCCTAAAAAAATGCTATTTTAATTATAACTTATTATATATAAGATTATTTTAATTTTAAGCTATTTTAATACGTCAAGTAGCGCTAATTAGAGCCCTAAAATACTATATAATTTATATATATTAAAATACTAGGCCTAGTCTATTAAAAAGCTTCTAAATTAGATTAATTTTAATAAGAATTTACTATCAAGTTAAGCTTTTAATTAATTAATTAAAAGGTCTTTTATATAGATGTATAACGTAGCACTCTTAGCTAGAGAAAATAATTAACTATATGAATCTAATAATTAATTATAAAAATATTAATCTTAGCTTGCTTAAGTATTTCTAAATATAAATATTTTAATTATTATAGAAGGCTAGGAGCTTGCCGTAGAGTTTTATGAAGCTATTAACTCCCCTCTAGGGGCTAATAGGAATGAGTCTTTGGAGTAGCGTAGGTGTGCTTCTCTAAGGTGTATTAATTACTGGGAAGTAGGGTATAGGCATAATTGGTGTACGAATCAAGCTAGATAGATAGAAAATTAATTTATTCGTGTTCTATATGGTATTTGTTAGAGTAAATAGAAGTGGCGCGTTGCGGGTGCGTCACTTACCCGTGTGCGTCACTTACCCGTGAAATACGTTAACGTAATCCACAAGCGAGCCGCCACCCCAAGCGAGCCGCCACTTTTTCCCGAACCCGTACGCGATATCAATTTTAAATGCTTCAACGCGTCAATATGCCACCAATTCGCAAAAAAGATTCAAAAGATTTGATTGAGCAAGAAGGCTAAATCTTATTAGCTATTTCTGATTTTTAGAATGGTAAAATTCCAAATATTGCGCAAGCTACTAGAATTTACAATATCCTCTATATAACTCTCTAGAATCGACTACATAGTATTAAATAAAGATCGCTTGTACGTGTTAATAAGTATAAATTAACCTAATATAAAGAGGAATCACTTATTAAATAGATACTTAATTTAGACCAATATAGACTACCCCCCTGGTATTCTCTTATATAAGAAATAACTAATTATATACTTCAATAATATAGTGATTAATGGGTTAATAAGAATTAAGTATCTAATCTGGTTAAATACCATCTGGAGATCGATTCAAAATATTCTTAAAGATATAATTACGAACGTGCTAAATGCGAAGATCTAAAGATAATAAAAAAGCATTTTAATTATATATAAGCTATTATATCTAAATATAAAATTTTACTAGAAGATATACATAATTTTAATGAGACTAGCTTTGCAATAGGACTCTACGCAACTGTAAAAGTTATTATTAGAAGTAATTAATATACTTAGCTAAAGCTTTTATAATCTAATACTTAAAAATAAATAATTATAATTAAAGTAATAAATTTAACTAGTTAGGCTCTGTCTTCATATATTTGTCGTAAACCGATGCTTGTCAAGCGTCTAGATCAGAGCTAACTCTTCACTGAACGGCGGTTCGGTGGTATTCTGCTTGGGAAAGGGCTGATATGCCTAAGTAATAAACAAGAGAGCTTAAGTTAACTAGACTATGAGTAATAGTATACTCAAGATTAAACAGTTAATTCAAGACGATAGACTAGAACTAAATACATAATAAATAAGTGTCCTTATATATCCCATCGTCAGCATAGCCATCAGAGTGAAGTTCTTATTAGAGCTCTATCAGCTCTGTTCTTGGCGGATATATCTAATATATCTATTTGCTACCAAACGGCTCTACTAGCTCTGTTACCCTAACTCTAGCGGTTATAGATAATCCTTTGTTCTATCTTACATTAGCTTCTATGCATAGGGGTCTGATTTATTGGCTGTGACTTCTTAATTTCTTTAATAATCCTCTTTTCTAAAGGCTGGCGTCTTAATAGCATAATAAATAGTCTGTGTCTCCCTCCTATGCTATAGGTATATTTTAATTTCTAAAATACTTATATTATAGTAGTAAGCTAACCATATCTTTAAGAAAAAATATTATAAAGAATAATTTACGCGACAGGGTTAAACTATTAAGAGTTATTCTTTTAATTTTTTACCTTCACTATACTCAGCTTAATAAAAAGTACATTAAATCAGAGATTTCTATTCGTTGCAGTAAGTATATTCGTAACAGTTAATATAAGTACATTAAGATAGCTTCATTCAATCTTATATGAAAGAAGCTTCTTAAAGCTCAGAACAAGATACAAGCCAAGGATCAGAAGATCTAAGATTAAATTATAAAACTGCTTGCTCGTTAATATTATATTTAAATGTAAAAAAACCTTCTTTGGAAATATGCTGGTAAATTTATTCAAATAGATATAAAAGATGTTAAAGAGTTAGAAAGATTAAAAAAAGAGAAAGAGTAAAAAGTGAAAGAGGAGTATGCAAAATAAGAGACAGAGTGTAAAGAATAAGAGTTAATTACAATGATGTTTAATTCCGATAGTTCCAATAGCCTAGCTGTGGATAATTTTTTCTAGCTTGCTTTCTTTTCTATTTAAAGCCAATTATTACTTAATACTTCTAAATCTTATCGTAGCAATTCAAATTTGTAATGGATTCCCATAAATCATCTTCTAGTAAGTATTCTTTCTATCTAATTAAATAGTAGATCTAACTGTTCTTTTATTTTTAATCTAAAACCTTTTCTATTTCAAATTCTTCATCATTAGCTTTATTATTTTCGTTTTCTAGATTTCTTATAGGTTCTAGTAGCAATATATAAAATATTAGATATATACATATTCTTATTAGTAGCTAGAATTAATAATTATTATTTTTAAATTTCTTTATAATTTTAAATAGTCTGTATTTAACTATATTAAATTTATTACTTAATCATTTTATCTTAATATTGAAGGTTTTTAAATCTAGTATTCATTATAGAAGGTAAACTCTCTTTCTTTTTCTAAGGACTAGTGCGTCCTTGCACTTTATATTATAATATTATTTTATTTTCTATTCTATCCACTATATATCTTTAGTCATTATATTATGCATCCGTTATATATATATTGCCTATAAGATTACTTTATTAGATCTTCCTTCTAATAATATAGAAGTCTATGTTATTCGTGGATATCTTTCTAAATTAGCAAAGTACGGTACTTCTCTAGTTAAGATGTTTTTCATATTATTCATTATAAATTATGCTAGTAATAGTATTTCTATCTAATTATCTTAATTCTAATCTAAATAGTGTTATAAATATTATTTAATTATTTATATTATTCTTTCAGTTGGTCCATCTATTTATTAGTGATTTATTATTAATAGGCTATATTCAATTCTATATACTTTTGTAATTATTTATTAGTATTTTGATCTGAATAGCTTGTCTTAATCTAAAATAATTATTTTTAGTAGCCTGATCTAACTAAATACTTCTCATAGCATAAGTATTGCATATTGTTCGGCTATAAGATCTTTTAGTGTTAGTCTTATAATAATATATTTTGTTAATCTATTAATAATAATAATAATTTCCATATATTATAGTCTAGTAATTAGATCTTTTGATTCTGGTAATCCTTGTATAAAATCGACTATAAGATTCTTCTATGGTTCTTTTGGTATGTTTGGTAGTTGTATTTTTCTATATAATTAATGATTGATTGGCTTATTTCTATTATAACTATCACATTTACTAATATATTCCATAACTCTCTTTCTTATATTTGGGAAATAATATTATCTTTATATTTTTTCCATAGTTCTATTAATTCCTTGGTGTCCTTGTAATGGTAGATTATAGTATTCTTTAATGATTTCTATAATTATTGTTTGAGGCATAAGTATAGATCTATTCTATATTGCTAATCTGTCTTGCTAAATAGCTTCTTTATTTTATATTATAGTTATAATTATTTTATTTTATCTAGTTACTTATGTCATTTATTAGTGGAATCCTATTTTATTAACAGTAATTACAGTGGTGAGTACTGCTTTATTATTATAGCATATTCTATCTTCATTTTTAATTAGTATATTGGTTTTTAGTTGTTCAAGACCTATAGCGTAATCCAGTCTTTGGCTAAGGGTATCTATAATAACGTTTTCTTTTCCTTTAATATATTTAATCTAAAACTTGAATTTTAATAGATATTTAGTCTATTGTATTTATTATCTAACTAACTCTTTTATTGTTATAAAGTATTTGAGATTATGATAGTTATTTTTTATAACTATTTCTTTCTTAACTCCTTAAAGGTAGTATCTCTATTGTTTGAATGCTTCTATTATTATAAGTAGTTCTCTATTATGAATATTGTAGTTCCTCTCTACTATAGTGAATTTTCTTAAGAAAAAGATAACTAGTCTCTATTTTTTATTATCATCTAGTTATTTAAGAATAATTCTTAATATATATCTAGATGTGTCTGGTTGTATCAAATATGATTTGTCTAGATTATATAGTATAAATATAAATACTTTTCTAATTAATTCTTTAATATTATTGAATACTTTCTCTTATTGTTCATTCTATTCAAATTTAAGATCTTTTTTAAGTAGCTCGGTTATAGGTCGTGCTTTTTTAGAGTAATTCTGTAAATAATATTGAACATACCCACTTGCTCCTAGAAATTCTTAAACTTCTTTAATATTTATTAGTATAGACCAATTCAGTATTACATCTATTTTTTCTAGTTATATCTATAACCCTTCTAATATATAAACTATTCCTAGATAGTTAACTATAGTAGTGTCAAATTCATATTTCTTAATTTTAAAGATTAATTCTGCTTTCATAAGTTTAATCATAATAGCTTATATATATCTATTATATTCTTCAACTTTCTTAGAATAGATAATAATATTATCAAAGTATACTGCAACAAATTTATTAAGGAATTTTATTAATATATATATTATAAATCTTGCAAATTCTATAGGAAGTTATTTTAAATCTATTAGTGCGACTACTCATTTGAATAATCCTATATCTATTAAAAAGATAATTTTCTAGATATCTTTTTTAGCAGTTCTTAGATTATAATAACCCTATTAAATGTCGAAGACTATTATGATCTTTATCTTTTATAATAGATCTCTTTTCTGTTCCTGATACGGTGCTTTATTTATATTATTAATTATTTCATTATTTAGTGCTCTATAGTTAATAACTATTTATTCTATTCTATCCTTCTTTGGCATAAACATTGGTCTGCTTAAGGCTAGTCCTCGTTCTTCGCATATATATCCCGCGGCTAAGAATTCTTATATAAATTTATTTTCTAGTTCTAATTAATTCTATGATTTATGCTACTGCTTGACTAAAGATAGTATAAATTCTAGTTTTAATAGTATTTTTGCTTCATATTCTTTCAAATGATTTAGTAATTAGTATTCCTTTTTTATAAATAGTTTAATAAAGTTATGGTATTTTTTAAATAGCTTTATAAGTACCTCTTTCAATTCTTATTTATATTGTTCTTTTGGTTTTAGTTATACTGTAATCTTTTCTTCAAGTTACTCCTATTTCTTCTTAAATCACTTCTAGGCATTATTAATCATTACTTGTTTTCTTTTTATTTCATTTATTATATTTCTAATAGGCTTCAGCACTTTCCGCGCCTCTAGTTCATCTAAGCTGGTTTCTGGCCTTAGCTCTACTATTAAGAGGTTGCTCCCTAATCCTTTTTATAGACTTATAATTTCTTTATATTCTCTTATCTTAATCTTTAGGATTTGGTTATCAATTAAAACTATTCTAGTAACCTAGTTGATAATAGGGTTCTGTTCTTGTAATTATAATATTCCTAGTACTGTATCATATCTATTGATTATAGTGATATTAAAGATGATTGTCGTGGCATACGGTCCTGACTTTAGTAATATAGGGTTTGTTTACTTCCGATATCCTTCTATAATTAATTCTCCATTAATTCCTATAATATTAATCTATTGCGTTGTTTCATGTTGCTTAATGCATAACTTCTTGACTAATTTAGAGCGTATATGATTTCTAGTTATTCCTGAATCTAGTAGTATTCATAGCTTAGTGTTATTGATTTCTGCTAGAATAATAATTATTTAATACTTCCGATTGATTATTAATATGATTAGGTGATGCTACTAGTATCAATCCATATAGCTTTAGACTGCTCTAATGTATTCTTTAAGATAGCTAACATATAGGCCATTGTAGTAGTACTAATAGAATACTGCTTAGTATTCTTCTTTAGGCAAGTTAGAATATACTAGGTGTCCACTTTCTTTATATACATATTTACACTTTGGGTTTCCTTAGAGGCAGATATATTTTAACTGTGCTGCTATTCCAGGTATCTTAAAAAATCATTAGTTGATTTTCTTGCTAAGATGGTGAAATTCACATCTATCATTGTAATATATTATCTAATATACTTTAATATAATTGCATTCTTCTAGGTTTAGATAATGCATGCAGATATAATTTAGTATATAGTCTAGTTGTCTACTATATAATTAGTATCTATTTAAGTTCAAAATCCTCTTATAGATTGTTATTAAAATCTTATTGCTATGCTTATATATTAGGTAATTCTAGTATATTTATTCATGATATTTTTTATATCTTTTTATATATTCTTTCTATATATATTAAGATTCTTTCTAGCAGGTTGCTTTTATAGGCATATAAGTGTATAGGTTATCTTCCTAGTATTTAGCCTCTGCTAAATCCCTCTCTATTATCATCCATATGGTATTTCAACTTCAGTTACTTCTATATTTTTTGTTATTATATATTGCCTTACTCGTGCAGTTATATTTAATAGAGTATTCTTTATTATTTTTTTATATTTCCGCAAGTTATTCCTTGATTCATTTATAAAGGTCTAGACAAGATTTCTATTATTCTTAATTCAAGACCAGCTAATTTATTGCCTTTTTATCACCGTCTTGAAACATTAATTAAGTATAAAATGACTTAATTAATAAGGAATCTTTATAGTTAGTGCTTTCACTGTCTGCGTTGTCGGTTACTCTAACTTCTATTATTATTATAGGTGCTCATTTTCTCTATATCTCATGGCTCTGCTTATTCCTTGAAAGCATATAGTGAGTGTCCTTGTGTGTGGCTACAGGTGCTTGGATGTCAATATCTTTAACTTCTTTTATAATGCTTTTTATTTTCGTTATGTTTCATTATTAGATAGCCAGAGTAATTTCTTCTTCCTAATCTATAGATTTTTTTATTACTTTTCGTATTTCTTCTTTTATTAGTGTTGTCTATTCTCTTAGAAGTTCTCCAATATCTTCTAGTATCTCGATTTTCTTGTATCGTTATGTTACTTCTATAATTTCTTTGTTAATATTTATTAGCTCATCTAATGCTTGCTGGATTTCTTTTTATAATTACTTCTATTTTTTAGCTTACTACTGGATTCTCCTTTTATATTATTCTAGTATTTTATTATCTGTTTCTAATATTTCTTCTATACTACTCTTATTAGGGATATATATGTGGATAGCTATTATAATCTATTATTAGATTCTATGGTTGGCCATTCCTTAGGATTTCTTTAACTTATGATATTTATTTATAAAATATTCTGATATTCTACAGTTGAAGCAGGCTTTCCTTTTAATTAATTTATCTTTTTCTTCTTTAGTTAGCGTAGTATTTATTTATATAATAATATCACCGTCTTTATTTCTAGTTCTTCTCTAGGACGTGTTAGCGTGCTGTCTTGTCTGTGGTTAATATTAGTAATTTCCTCGCTCTATTTGTTAAGTGTATAGCTACATGTTAATTTATAATACAGCTTCCATCATTTTCTTAAATGTATCTGATCGTAGTATGATTTGTGAGATCTAATCTTTCATATTATCTTTTAGATTGTTATAGAACTAGTCTCATAGTCCTTGATCGCTCTATTTGAGGTATTCTGATATCTAAAAGAACTTCAAGATGTATTCTCCTATAGATGCGTATTGCTATATACTCTTAATTCAGTAGATAGCTTTGAGTTCTTCATTAACTAATCTAAATAGTTGGTGAAGCTTTTCTTTAAAGTAAGCAAAGCTGCTGAATAGTTGGATAGTTTCGACTAATAACTGTTCATCGTTATTTTTAATTTATTTAGTTATATACGGGGTAAACCATCTTATTGTTTTTCCAGTGAGGAAGCTTAAGGCTATAAGGACCTTGTCCTACTCAGTCACAATCCTTCCACTATTATTACTGAAATAGATTTGTAACTTTACTAAGAATATTTTAAGAGTTCTATATTCTTCTAAAAATAATTTAACTTTTTTAATCTTAACCTCCTTTTATTAGGAAGTATTATTTATATATATATTAGCGACTTATCCTTCAAGCTCCTTAATCCTGGCTAGGATAGAAGTAATATCTCAGTCATTAGTAGTCGTAGTGTTACTAGATAAGTGAGACGGCGTTGCTACAGGCGTTACGGCGGTTGCTCTAAGCTGAGCTGGGGTTACTAATAAATTTACCATCTTATTTAAGACTTCTCTTTTATAATAAGAGTTTTAAATTATTATAAACTAATACTTATCAAGCGTCTAGATCAAAGCTAACTCTTCACTAAATAGTAGTTTAGTAGTATTCTACTTGGGAAAAGGCTGATATGCCTAAGTAATAAATAAAAAAGCTTAAGTTAACTAGACTATAAGTAATAGTATACTTAAGGTTAAACAGTTAATTCAAGACAATAGACTAGAACTAAATACATAATAAATGAGTGTCCTTATATATCCTATCATCAGCATAGCCATCAGAGCGAAGTTCTTATTAGGGCTCTGTCGGCTTTGTTCTTGGCGGATATACCTAACATATCCATTTGCTACCAAACAGCTCTGCTGGCTCTGTTACTCTAACCCTAGCGGTTGCGGATAATCCTTTGTTCCATCTTGCATTAGCTTCCGTGCATGGGGGCCTGATTCATTGGCTGTGACTTCTTGATTTCTCTGACAATATTATCTTTAAAGCAAAGAAATATATATAATTAGGCTAGTTTGATAAGCTCCTTAATAATTAGAGAATTAATATTAGTGATAATAGTTAGACTATAGATTAAATAGGGCTAGAATGGCTTAAAACCCATTTCATTTCTTATATTAATGGTCGTTCCATGAGAAAATATTAAATGTTAATTCTTAATAGCTATAGAAGTTATTTAATACTAGAATTTAATTGTACATGTATTAAGAATAATATTATTCTAATCTATATACTATCTTATTCTTTTTATCTCTTATAGCCTCTTAATGTTAGTTATTTTATAGTTTTAAAATAATAATATAGACAGCACGTTGAATAGTGGATAAAATATAGTTTTAATTATATTAATTAATAGCATTCCTATAGGCTTATACGATAGTATATAAAGCTTAAACTATTTAGAATAGCTTTATAGCTACTAGATTAGTACCTTTTAATCTGGATTAAGTTATTCAATAGCTTAATATTTAATTAAAGACACTAACCCCCCCTTCTAGTCGATCAAGCAATTTATAATTATTCTGCTTATAAACATCTTAAATTATATGTCAATTTATACGCTAGTTAACTATAATAATAAAGTGTATAACTAAGTAAATAAAAGGCTTAAATCAATTTATTAATTAAGCCCTTGTATGGTTATTAAAAGCATATAAATTATCTAAAAATAACTATCTATTTATATAGAAAGAAATAAATAATCTTTAAGCAATGTATAAAAAAAAGAAGTAAAAGTATAAAAAGTTTAAGAAATAGATATCTATTAAGCAAGGTATTATAAGAGAAGAAGCTTAAGCACTTATATAAGATTAGGTTAAAGTATCTTAAGTGATTATTACTACTCTAGTTGAGCTGGAGCTCTTAGCTTCTTAACTAATTATATGCTGTCAATTCCGCTGCAGTGGTTGTAATGTTATGGAGCATAGAATAAATTAATATCCTAGTTATACTAGTAGTTAATTTTTTGTATGAGAAATATATGGGAGTTAGAAAATTGACATTTAAAATTGATATCGTGTACGGGTTCGGGAAAAAGTGGCGGCTCGCTTGGGGTAGCGGCTCGCTTGTGGATTACGTTAGTGGATATTGTTTGCTGACTAATACAAGACTAAGCCTAGCCGAGGTCACGTGTATCACGTGCCTAAGGTAAAGGAGGCTATCCGCAATGCCATTCATTCCACGGCCTTACACTAAATAGGTCATTAATCTAAACAAGATTGTATATTATATAGTCTTTTTCTTCACTATTATATCCTATACTAGATTAAATAAGAACTAATCACTACCAATAAGTAAATTTAGAATATAACTATATTAAATATGTATTATATATTTTGTATTTATTAGTTACTACTTTTGAAAATATATAGTATCTAAAAATTAAAACAATTAAATATATAAAAATACTCTTTCATTTTTACACATTTAATTATTATAATTTTTTAATACAAATTATTTAAATAATTAATAAAATATTATACTTATATAGATATTAAACTGTTGGTTCGTCCGGTCTTAGTAGACATGCTAGGAACTGAACCTGAACCACTGACTAGACATGGCAATGGGGCGAGTTGGGGCGGGTTTTGGGGGGGAAGGCTTCCAACCCGCCGGATTTAGAATAATATTTTTGAAAATCCAACCTGAACCTGGAATTTTGCTAACTCAATAACTATATAATATATTCAATTAAAAATATAAAATAAGTAAATAATAGAATATATATATATTATAAATTTTATTAAAAAGATATATAT
>JAMAGM010000114.1:0-11663 GCA_023626175.1 Talaromyces sp. PX1902
GTACTCTGGATCACTCGTACTCTGGATTACTCGTACCCTGGAGCAACTGGTACTCTGGATCACTCGTACTCTGGATCACTCGTACTCTGGAGTAACTCGTGCTCGTCCTAAATTCATCTAGCGTTAAGGAACTGAAGGGGCTATCTCGGACAAACTTCGGACAAACTTCGGACAAAATATACTCCATGGTTCGTTGTTGCAGCCATGGTTTCTGGTCCTGATCCTGCAAGGACCAAATCGCCCATCTTATCTACTCTGAAATGGCCGTTGAAATCTACCATCAATTACACTTCATCCCATAGTTCATGTCTGTCCACTATTTCGTGTATACGTATTTCTGATACTTGTTGACTACCTTCAAGGCATCAGGGTGCTAAGAGATAACAAACGATCACTCCTATAGCCCTCCCCGGCATACCCATAGTGCTTGGACTACCATATGGCTCCAATAAAACCCGAGAACGGAGATACCCAGTCGACCAGGCAGCGCGCAATCGATGAAGACGCAATCGCATTGGAACTGGCTCAGGAAGAGCTGAAGACCGTCTACCAATCCGTGGAAGAATTGCTGGATGTGATGCGGAATGGGAGTTGCCAGCAAGTTGAGGCTGTATTTGCTGCTGCTCGAAAGGGTGTTCCACAAGATGAGATCTTTGCCATAGTTAGACAATACAACCAAGACAAGGAGAGAGCGGACTCAAAATAGACAACATACAGTTACGCAAGTCAATCCACGGATTCTCATTTTGTATCTCTTTTCTATACTCCAGACGTCAGTCTACCCTCAGCTAGCCGGTTGGGACAATGATATTATCAACAAGAGGTTCGATTGTCAATTGCACGAGGTATAGAAATTTGTTGGGAAGGACGCTGCACCAAGTGCATACTCCGAAATCTTGCTATTTTTTTTGTGCCAGGGCTTTTGCGACGCATTAGCTGTATACCGCCCAGAAGCACGAATGAGGCGGGTTTTGTTCGCATGAATGTTCTGGTATTGTTGCTCCAAAGACAGGCGGCCTCAGGGCAATTGAGTCTAGCACAAGCTGCTCTCTGAAAGCCTCCAAGCCTCGGGGCTGCAAAATGATGACTTGAAGAAGGGGGAGAGCCGACAGCACTCGAGTTTTCGATGAATCTACTAGAGCATGTGCCTAAAGCCAGCTTCGCTCCAAGCCGGACAAGCTCCAAGTCAATACTCATACAACGTAAGCTCTTTCTAGATTTGCCGATATGCTCCAAGCCGAACACGCTCCAGCGAGTGCTCATAGAACTCACAAGCTATTTCTGGCTTTGCCGATATGCTCCAAGCCGAACACGCTCCAAGCCAATGTTCATACAACGTAAGCTGGCTTTGCCGATATGCTCCAAGCCGAACACGCTCCAAGCCAATGTTCATACAACGTAAGCTGTTTCTGGCTTTGCCGATATGCTCCAAGCCGAACACGCTCCAAGCCAATGTTCATACAACGTAAGCTGGCTTTGCCGATATGCTCCAAGCCGAACACGCTCCAAGCCAATGTTCATACAACGTAAGCTGTTTCTGGATTTGCCGATATGCTCCAAGCCGAACACGCTCCAAGCCAGTGCTCATAGAACTCACAAGCTGTTTCTGGCTTTACCAATGTGCTCCAAGCCGGACACGTGCCAAGTAATCGGCTTTCAAAACTCAGTCATGGAGCCAGAAACAGCATCAGCCAGATTTGGCCCACGCTACGGATCTAGCGCCGAATTTCTATTTTAGGCGTGCCAAGCCTGTGTTTAACGACCAATCGACTACTCACTTTTAATATAAACAGCTAGAACACGCCTTTCGTCAAAGTTAACTTTGGGAAAAATCGAAGAGGTGCCATTAAAAGCGCTGAAGCACACTTTGTCAGTACTATATAAAGGGCCATGCTGTTTCCTTGTGCAGCTTTCTTCCCAACCACTTCTTCCCTTATCTCCATCGATTAAAAATAGAAAGATGACTACCCAAAAAATCCGGATTAATTTGATGACCACGTTGCAAAAAAAGCATAAGAGACAACAGCGAAATCGTCGCGGAAGTACCCTTCTGAAAAAAGCATATGAATTCAGTATTATGGCCGATGCCGAAGTTTTCCTTGGGATCAGATTTCGCGACACCGGTCGCATCAAGACGTTCTGTGCGGATACAACTGGGATTTGGTCATCACATTTATCGCATCTGGTAAGCTTCCTTCCCTATTCTCTTTTTGTCTGCAGAGCTGATCGAAATAGGACTCTTACTATCCAATACCAGAACACAGAACACCGAGTGATTTCTCTGAAAGCACTTTAGAAAGGAAATCGGAAGATGCAGCAGCATGACTTACAAGAAAAAGCTATTATCCCCGCCGGAATTTTATGTGGAAATAGTCTAAGTTCATTGGTTCCCGATGTTTCTGAAAAGATTGCTCTACTTCATGTAGTCGCCCACAATATCAACAGAAGGTGTATGACGGTTAGTGTAAACTCTTCTAGTATCTACAAGAATTTAACGTGGGCTTGGCCTTTCCTTTTTGCTAATGGTACTCCCTCCGTAATTTGAGTTTCTGTCTTTTGAAAACTCTCCGTCTCGCTTCTCGTTGAGGTTCCATGATGCCTGATTAAAGATTCAAATATATTTCTTCATGGGAGCCATGGGTAATGAATGAGAAATCCTCGCATAGTCCGTATTCGCGCGTAAGAGACATTTTCGCCTGGGCGAAACTGTTGCCTAAGAGACCTAGACTAGGCAGCTGACTTGTACAGCGTGTAAACAAGATTTTCGTGCCAGACAAATCGACGCAGAAGAGAGCTTTGTGCAGAAGAGAGACTTGTGCATAGAAGGGGTTTTCGCTCAAGCGAACTTTGGGCGTGGGAGAACTTCTCGCAACAACGAATTGTGCAAGAAATCACCCGCAAATGGCTCCATGGATCCAAAAAATGGTTCTTCACCCAAATCAAATGTACTCAAGATCGTAGTGCTGACCTCATGCGTGATAGCTCTCGTTGAAAGGAGTCGGAGCGTTTGTTTGGACTTTTGTCCCAGACGCTGGTCACCCGTTTCCGTTTTTGGTTGGCAGTGATAGTTTGCAATGGTATTCGCTTTTGATATCGGGCGCGCTCGAAGTCAATGAACATGACCCGTTGATCCTCCTCATTCCATATTATGTTCCCCGGGATTGGATCGCTGTGGAGAACACCAAGGTTGTGAATGGCACGTAAAGACGTCTCAGCCTGTGCAATGAGCTGCGCCTCGTCGATTTCATGTTGTCTGGCCAGATTTCTGCCCGCATAGCTCATCAGAGTTAAGTGAACCATCATGGCGATCCCATCATACGAAAATGGTTGACCAAGATCGAGACCGCCGAAGACGACTGGGACGAACTGTCCTTGAATGGCACGGAGATGGGAGTATATCATCTCCTCCTGCTTGGCACACTCGACGAAGTCGATCGGAACACCTTTTCCAACAAAGGTATACCCATGCGACCAGAGAGTGATTTTAAAAAGAGCCCCGCGTTTGCCATTCACATGAAGTGACTCGCATCCGAGCTCTTTGTCAGGGCCCGGGTCCTCAGAGAGCTGTCGCCCCAATGATTTGATAAGCATCGTGGTATTAAGTCGATGTCGGTTGACACCATGGTCGCTCGCATTAGGACAATTCCTATCCAGTGGTCCCTTGTCGCGCAAGCCGCGAAGGCACTGTTGAGTGCAGTACTTTCGAGATTTGCCTTTCGAAGTCGGTTGTTTTGATTTGGTCGATTTTCGGGTTGTGGCGGCCGTAGCTTGAAGCTGAGGAAACCGAGTGTCACGGGGCGCTCGACTGGGGGTTGATGGGTCCAAGCTACCATCGGCATCGTCTTCGTGATCTGATAATGGTGACTCCTGCGATGGCTCACAGGGCATGGCCATCACAGACTTCGACCTGGTCTTGACGGGAGACCGGCGGCAATAATTCGTTCGGCTAAGCGGTGGTTTGTACTCAGAAGCGGGAATGTCCTTCTCCTCGATTTCGTCTAGTAGGTCATCGTATACCATTTCCCATGTTTTCAGTTGGTCCTTGGCCCAGTTTCTCCAAGCAATATCCCGCGGAGACGTTTGCAGAGATCGCAAAGTGAAAGCGAGGAGCTGGCCGACTGCGGTTAGATGTAGTCGATTGTCACTTTTTGCATCCCCGGACCAGCCAGTAGTATTACCAACATCCTCGTGCGGTACCGATAGATAGTAGAGGACGGTCGAAGGGGTATGGTGAGGCACGCGAAGGAATATGAATGCTTCACCCGTGGTTATGCAGCCATTCTCGATTCCGCTTGCATACATGTAGTCTGAGAGCTGTGTAACCACCGCGGCAATCGTGCGGCGACAAATGTCCTCCGGCGATTCCCTTTCTTGGTATCGTACGATGCGGTCAAGTTCCATGTCCTGCAGTCCGGCTTTGATGTGGGCGAGAGACAGCTTATGCGGGGCTTTGTATTCGATGAGAAAGGACGGAACCTTCTCGTCCGGCCCCCGATTGTAAACGCAAAATTGGTCGGCTCGAGGACGCGGTCGGCGTGGCTGTGCGGTTGTTTGTCTTCTCACCCGTGATGTTGACCTAGAGGTGTCCCTCGACCGTCTTGCTAGGCGCTCTGAGCGACGAGGTCCTTCCTGCTCCAAACTGAGAGAGCTCATGTCTGTGACTAATCTGGATTCATCTGTCAGTGTGTTGGCATGGTTTTCAAAAGTCACGTTTCCGCGAAGGTTGAATTTTCGCCGCAGTTGTCGGCTGGCATGGATCTCTTCGATAACGGACGCAACACGCGACTCCACAGTCTCGCGTTGAAAATATCCGATGTCGAGTTCCGAACCGTGCATTCGTTTCATAATCTCTTTTCCGGATTCCCTCAGCGCTAGCAACGGTGTAAAATGGCGTTCAGTAACAAAATCTGCATCCATGAGGTCCGTCCATATTGCCATCTGCTCGTCTGGAAAGTTTATCCATTCCTGGATTCTGTTCGGTCGTAGCTTGCGGTCCGCATTGGCAGGATCACCCTTTGTTGACGACTTCTTGTCCTTCTGAATCGTCAGACCGAGGAAGAGATGTTTGTGGCACGCGTCGAGAAATTCGGGGAGTGTTGTATTTCGAGTTTGCAGTATTTCGAGGTTCAAGTTCCGTTCCGCTTCTTCTTGTTGTCTCTCTGCTTCCTCTCGTCGTCGTTGTTCTTCCTCTCGTCGTCGTTGTTCTTCCTCTCGTCGTCGTTGTTCTTCCTCTCGTCGTCGTTGTTCTTCCTCTTGTCGTCGTTCCGCTTCCTCTTGTCGTCGTTCCGCTTCCTCTCGTCGTCGTCTTTCTTCCTCTTGTCGTCGTTCCGATTCTTCAAGACGCCTAAGTAGTTCAAGTAGCTCCTTCTGCGACATTTCGACTTGTCTTAAAAGCATGTTCTTGCAACCAGACACGGGAACTTGTTTTGGTCAGGCGGGCGCTAAGACCGGATTCAGTATAGCGTTAAATTTACGTGATGATGGTAACGGATAGGTGAGGACGAATGAGGACGAATGGGAGCAACCAGGGACGACTCCGAAGGAGGTCCTCGGGATTTTGTGGGTCTGACGCTACACACCTCAACTTCTTTACGAGCTCTAGTCATTTCCAGAAATCGGGTTTTACGAATGATTACTATTCCTATGAAATAAAGACTCAAAGATACTCTGCGATATCAACGAATGCTGTAAATTCACTCATACAAGCGGTCATCAGACGCCAAGACACCTGGAGTGGGAATGCTGTATCCGCTTTGTGTGAGGGCTATCCGCAGATGACTTGCACACACTCGTGTGTTTTCGCTCATTGCAACATTGTGGGCTATTTTCACAACATTTTTGATCTATTTAGTGACGGTATTAGCACTGAATGTTTCAGATTCTTACGGTGGTATTACCTGGCGACCGTTTAGCTTAACCTTGGAGAATTGTGTCGAGGCTTCTTCGTCGATATCTGCCGAATGTTCCCGCAGAAAATGCTGGAAAATCGACTTTCTGGCCGATCCATCGAGATCATCGTACTGTAATTTGAGTTGGATTCGATCAAGGATGGCGGAATCGAAGTCCCCCAGCATGTTGGTCGTGAGGAAAAAGATTCCATCATAATATTCCAGCGTGCGGAGAAATGTCGCCACCAGACGATTTCGTTCTAAATGGACACCGTCTCGTTTTTGCAGATACACATCCGCTTCGTCGAGGAGCAGGACCGCTTTCCAATCGCTAGCGACTTGGAAGGTACGGGTGAGCTGCACCTCAAGCTCCTCCGCCCGTATACTCAGATCTCCAGACGATATCTACAATGATCAGTAGATTCTGCCAAGGAGAGGCAAGAGAGACATACTGAATATAAAGGCCTCCGAAGCCGCTCGGAGATGGCTTCGGCAGTAAGTGTCTTTCCAACTCCTGGCGGGCCACTGCTCATGCTCATTAGAGCCTAAGTGTAATATGCAGATGAATAAACTTACTGTAGGAGAATGATGACCCCTCGTCCTTTTCCTGTGATAACATCATCAAACGCGTCTTCATGGCTACTGCTGACCCGGCTCTCCGCAAGAGACTTGATCACTTTTTTCCTATCTTTAGGAACAGCCAACATGTCGAAAGGGGCGCTTGAGAATGTAATTTCCTTAATATTTTCCACGCCGAATTCACCTATATTATGTCAATAATTATCCCGACTGTTTCTGGCTTGGTCATACTCACCCCACATTTTTTCGTTCAAGGAGAACCCTAGCACTGTCGGGCTACAAATTGCGAGGTCCTCTTCTTTCAGCTCACGGAGTTCAATATTCTTGCCTTGAATACGGCTGTCTGGTCCACTCTCTTTCGTATGTCCGAAGAAAAAATCGACTGTATCCGGTTTTTTGATGTCTAATCTCGGATGGTTTGGAACCATCTTACGGAAAACCGCAGCATCGACCATGATCCTTCCATGCACCGGGAGTTTTAACAATGTGTTCTCGTCTGGGACGAACATATTTCCGCAGTACTCGCGATGGTGGCTGCCGATCAGGGAAACGAAATGGCGGCCATTGCACACCAGCCGTGACCAGATATTTGGGTCGGTGTGGTTGTCCAGTGGATAAATAGGTAAGGTCTGGATCTGCTTGGTTCCTCGAAACGATCCAATCTGCAGCGTTTCGGTCGATTCGCCGAAAACTTCTCCGTCATAATCCAGATATCGTCCGTTGACTTCAAGAACTTCACGGCCTCTGATGGTTTTTCTCTCGATGTAGTCGTATCGAATGCATCGTGGCAGGCCGGTGGAGGGACAAGTCGCAAAGACAAGCGTCCCTGGTTTCAGCAGAGTCCACACGAGATCCCAGGTGATTCTTTGAGATTCTCGGAGTAGCTTCAATTGCTCTACCACCGGTGCGTAAACTTCTTCAAGGTACTGGATGAGTTTGCTTAGGTGCAGCAAACCATCATCGGAGGTCACTTTTTGGGAGCGAGAACTCTTGAGATGATCTCTGAGCTCATCCAGGTAGTGATATAAAAGATCACGCTCAATCTATGTGCTCAATCAGCGATGGAAGCCTAACCTGAAATCCTGTCAACATACCGCAGGCCGATCCGCATCGAGGTTCACGGTTCGGATGTCTTTTAGAATCGTCCTCAAGATGCCACTTAATCCGGGTGATTTGCTGTCAATATAAACAATGAGCTCTTCGGTATGCTTGTCTACAAGGTGTCAGCGTGATCCAATTGATGGGTCGGTGCAACTCACGACTACGTTCACGAATCACAAACATGTATTCGTCTAATTCATCGGCCTCTGGTATTGGGGTGGAAATGGTGATCTTATATGCATACTTCGCGGAATCCCATCTATCTGCGGTCAGCGACGCTCATGAGATAGTTTCATCGACATACACCTCCTTGACGGTCTTATACTCTGCCTTGGAGGCACGAATTCTCGCTCTAGTTCTGTCTCGTTCCTTGGGCTTCTCGTCGCTACTAGAATCCTTGCCATCCGAGGTAGGTGGTGCTTTGTGAATCCCCAGCACTTCTGCAAACAGCCATTTCAGCTCTTCTATAGTGATGAAATTCGAAGGGGCCACGCGTGGACTATTAGGCGGCGTCGTAGCTACCACAGATCTAGCGTGGATCCCTATGCGGGACAATCGACATGATTCTTGTTCGCAGTCGTCGATTTCGGTTGCGGCGTCCCAAGAATTCTGTGCGAGCTGCGAGAGAAGCTGTAGCAGACGTTGAGTGCCAGCGGTAAAGAGTCAGTGATTGAGAACACCATGAGGAATCAAATACCTACCATGTGCCGTATTGCCACTGCCCTGCTCCAAACTGGCATGTCCTACTCCAGAAGAGCTTAGCGATCCTCTTGATGCCAAAGCAGCCTCGAGCAGCCCAATGAGTTCATTTTTGGTGACAGGCTCCGACCCAATGTCAGGTGGACGCTGCATGTCGTCAGCAAATAGTCCGCGGATTGCATTAACAATCAGTTGACTGTCTTTTTTGTTTTCTCTTGAAGGTGTTTCGTGATCTGGACTGTCAGGCGGCGTGACGACTTGAGCCTGTGCCTTGGAGTCGTGGGAGCTGGAAGCCATACTGAACAAAATGTATGAGAATGAGAGATAAAGGCTGGTTTAGACAACTTTTTGCGAAAAATGCAGGTTAGGTCGAAATATGAAGGATAAAATGGGAAAGATATTGGGGAAGTGCACCGCCCTTATATGTCTGTGACTGAGATTTTTGTGCGCGTACATCGCTTCCACGAAAACTCGAGACATGACATAGTTCGTGCGCAGCAGCTTATCACCGATCAACGTGCCTGGAGCGGTCCAAATTTCGAGTCAATGCAGCTGCTCAAAATAGCACTTTGGCAGACGCTAGAGAGCATTATATTACGCTTAGGTGCCATTTCGGTGCAGATTGTCTATTAGGGACATGAAGCTGCAGCTTGTCCAGATTGAGATGGTGTTCAATGAAATACTCAACTAGCTTGCTCTCACAAAGCGGCTGGCCTGCATAACCATACTGTAATAGGCCATTTTTTCAAACCAAGCGGATTCCAAGTCCGGTACCAAGCAGTCAGAGCAAAGACCCTGCACGTTTTTACGACCCACACCACCAATTAGTCATTTTGGACAAAAGGTCAGGCTTGCTCCTTAATCGATATTGTGATCCCCCCGAATTTCCTGGACTACCTAGTCTAGTGCTGTAGCTAAGCGTTGCATGGCTGAGTATCAAATGTTTGGGTATGTGCAGACTCCTCTACTTTGCTCACCCTGCTAATTGGTGGCTGCCTTAACTAAATATGATATCGTTGCTTAGGAAACAATGAGAAGATGATAACGAATCATCTGGGTTTGCTTTTTACTTTTCGACTGCGAATCATTGTCACTTGAAGCATGCTACTTGTTATACACGACAACCTGGCCATGAAGGATATAAGTCGCTATCTGCTGGACGGTAATAGCGATAGAGGGTCTTGGGATGGGTCTCTGGATTTCAAAGCTCATTCGTTTAAGATCTTCCTCGTGTATGTTCGTCAAACCCGACGACAACCCGTCATATTCTGGCACTCCTCCTAGTATTTTGACTCCCCCTAGTACCCTCTCGTGTGCCGCCGTGGTCTCTCTATCGCTTTGGGCCAGGCTGTGACCTGGTACGATCCAGTTATATTCGCGACCATCGTACAGGAAGCGACCTGCGATATTTTCCACTTGTTTGGTCGGATATGAAGTCCAGAGAAGTCCATCCATGCCACATATCTAGAAGTATGGAATCAGCAAGCGATGATATAAGAGTAAGCTTGAGGAGATACCGTTATAGAAGACCATCGAATGTCTCGAGGAATCAGCTGGTATTGTTTCAAATCAACTGGGGGTTGATTTATCCATTTTTCTGAATAATACTTGAGCTGATTCTCGATAGGCATTTTGCGGAAGAGGCTTTGATCAATGTTGTGGAAATATTGGTGCTGAATGTTGTGATGTAGTCGAGTGACTGATTTGGAATGAGTTATCTGGTATCATCAGCTACCTATGATGAAGACCTATTTATATTTTTTGAGACTAGCTAAGCTCGACTTTCGTGTGCAAGGACGACACCAACGCTTCACTTTTCTGGGCATCGATACGAGTTGACCGATTACTCCGCCTAAAGCAGGGCGCTCCATGGCTAATCTCACATTCTCATAGTCTGTCTCCTAGCCCGTCCTCTCGACACTAAACTAGCTGAATCGATAGAAGCGAGCGGACCTACCAGCTATACGACGCTCAGATCCATGTTGCAGCACGCAGCTATAGTCATCGGTGTCGATCTACTGGACTCAGCTATGTCCAGGGGCTGTTAAGAGTGCTCAGATACTCGTCACCTGCTGCAGACCTAGATGCAAGCTAGGGCTAAACTAGTATCTGCAGATGCATGGAGCAGTACTGATGAGGAGGAGAGGCAATTTAATCCGTTTTCTAGGTTTGCAACGCTAATACAAGTTATGGTTTAGGTGAAATTGCTTTCTGTAGCGCGCTTAAGGTCATGTAAATAGATTGGGAACATCACCAATCAATTGCGACGAGAGGGCTTATACATTTCGCTGGTAACAGTAGATCAAATACAACAATATAGTCCATCGCGAAACCTCGGCTTGGATCTCCTGACGGCGTGCTCTCTATTCGTTTGCAAAATCTTGTCAGATAATTACTGCCACCACCACGAGTGCTGATTATTTTCCACACCATGTCCGCATGAAAGGTCCGGTAGCTGAGGCATTCGACGTTTTGCCTCTGGATATGGAATAGACACCCAGACTTTCCATTCTTTATGAAGAAAGGAGACTAGAATATTTTCTTTCGCACTTCTCGGGATTGGGCCATGCTCTATGAGATCATAATCTTCAAGGCATACCAAGGCTGTGACAAAGAGATGCGTGATGATCTCTGTCCTTAATCTTCGACCGGGAAAATAGATGGTAACCATATGGTACCTATGGTAGACTGCTGTGGTCTCATTCGTGCTGAGAGTAGTGGCCTCGACGTCCGGGATTATATCTTCCTACGAGCGGTCAGAGGACAGATTCTGCAGGGAATCTGCATTAAAAAAGCAATACTAACAAAGTCAATTTCAAGCGGAGGCTTGTTCAGGGCTAACAGCCACTGTGGTAGGGACGGATACCTGGACGAGTACCACCAGCCCCAGAAGGATGACAAGCATGGAAGACAGGACATATTTCTTATGCAGCTCGAGTCAGAAGCAGCTTAAGCAGTCAAAATTGAAATGATGCGAGGCGAATGCAGGTGCTATTTCGGGGGCTTCGGCTGGCCAGGCTTCTTCACACCGGTAATATCGTATGCTCCTCTGCCAAAATTGAAAGAATAGGAAGACTTAATCATAATTCAAGGAGCAGAAACCGGTGAAAGACTTGTATCAATCTGTCAAGATGCGGTGAACATAGGACAAGGCTGGCGTTTTATAGGCACGGTTTTTAATGATATTCATATATTGCCTCTTTCGGCAAAATAAGTGAAAGCCCTAAAGAAACGGCATCGCATCCCATTTCATTTCATTTCATTTCATTTCATTTCATTTCATTTCACTCCATTTCATTCCATTTCATCATTCCACTTCATCTGTTAAAGTAAGTAGTTGTTCATTGTTCTTCTAATCTTGAGGGGCGGATAGACTGGTTATATACACCATGTATG
>JAMAGM010000115.1:0-10296 GCA_023626175.1 Talaromyces sp. PX1902
ATTATATATATATTCTTTGTCTATATCCTTGATATCTAGTTGATTTATTATATTTGTAAATTTTGGAATTCTTATCTCGACATTATCTTTTGGAATCTTATATATATTATTATTTGTATTTGTATTATTATTTGTATTTGTATTATTATTTATATTTGTATTATTATTTGTATTTGTATTATTATTTGTATTTGTATTATTATTTGTATTTGTATTATTATATATATTATTGTATATATCATTATGTATATTATTATTAATATTATTCATTTCTGTTTTATTGTTGTGATTTATATATTTTCCTTCCAATATGGTTACATCCCTAGACTATAGGGTTTTATTATTTTTAATATCAAATAATTTGTAATGTTTATGGTTACTAAAACCTATAAGAATTGCTTTTCTTTTTCTTAGTTCTAGTTTATTGATTTGTTTATTTGTATGATAATAAGCTATTGACCCCCATATTTTTATATGATTAATATTAGAGGTTATATTGTAATATATTTCATAAGATATTTTATTTTTCAAAGCTTTATAGGGTGTTCTATTATAAATGAAAGTAGCTGTTAATAAAGCTTCCCCTCATAAATTTTTATTATTATTAGATTGTATAAGAAAGCTTCTTACTTTATTCATTAAAGTAAGATTAATTCTTTCTATTAATCCATTTGATTCTTTTGTATAATTTGGGGTTCTTTGATGTAATATCCCAAATTTATTTAATGATATTTCAAAATTATTATTTATATATTCTTTACCATTATCAGTAAAAAGTTCTTTTATTATTATATTATTTTGATTTTCTATTATATTTTTTATATTTTTAAAAGCATTAATGTCAGAGAAATCAAGAAGTCACAGCCAATGAATCAGGCCCCCATGCACGGAAGCTAATGCAAGATGGAACAAAGGATTATCCGCAACCGCTAGGGTTAGGGTAACAGAGCCAGCAGAGCCATTTAGTAGCAAATGGATATATTAGGTATGTCCGCCAAGAACAGAGCTGACAGAGCCTTAATAAGAACTTTGCTCTAATGGCTATGCTGATGATAGAATATATAAGGACACTCATTTATCATATATTTAGTTCTAGTCTATCGTCTTGAATTAACTGTTTAACCTTAAGTATACTATTACTCATAGTCTAGTTAACTTAAGCTCTTTTATTTATTACTTAGATATATTAGCTCTTTTCTAAGCAGAATACCACTAAACTACTATTTAGTAAAGAATTAGCTCTAATCTAGACACTTGATAAGCATTAATTTATAATAATTTAAGACCCTTATTATAAAAGAGAAGTCTTAAACAAGATGGTAAATCTATCAGCGACCCTAGCTCAGCCTAGAGCAACCGCTGCAACGCCTGCAGCAACACCGTCTCACTTATCTAGTAATACTACGACTATTAATAACCGAGATATTGCTTCTATTCTAGCTAGGATTAAGAAGCTTGAAGGACAAGTCACTAATATATATATAAATAATACTTCCCAATAAAAGAAAATCAAGATTAGAAAAATTAAACTATTTTTAGAAGAATATAGAACTCTTAAAATATTCTTAGCAAAGTTACAAATCTATTTTAGCAATAATAATAAAAGGATTATAATTAAGCAGAATAAGATCCTTACAGCCTTAAGCTTCCTCACTAGAGAAGTAATGAGATAGTTCGCCCCATATATAACTAAATAAATTAAAAATAACGATGAACAGCTATTAGTTAAAACCATCTAACTATTCAGCAGCTTTACTTACTTTAAAGAAAAGCTTTATTAACTATTCAAATCAGTTAATAAAGAACTTAAAGCTATCTATTAAATTAAGAGCATACAGTAATATAGATTTGTAGAAGAATATATCTTAAAGTTCCTTTAAGTATTAGGACATCTCAAATAGAGCGATCAAGGACTATAAGACCAGTTCTATAATAACCTAAAAGATAATATAAAAGATCAGATCTCACAAATTATACTATAACTAAATATATTTAAGAAAATAATAGAAGCTATATCATAAATTAATATACAGCTATACACTCGACAAATAGAGCAAGGAAATTACTAATATTAATCACAGACAAGACAGCACGCTAACACGTCCTAGAGAAGAACTAGGGATAAAGATGGTGATATTATTATATAAATAAACACTACGCTAACTAAAGAAGAAAAAGATAAACTAATTAAAAAGAAAGCCTACTTCAACTATAGAATACTAGAATATTTTACAAACAAATGTCACAAGCCAAAGAAATCCCAAGGAATAGCCAACTATAGAACCCAATAATAGATTGCAATAGCTATCTATATATATACTCCTGATAAGAGTAGTATAGAAGAAATATCAGAAATAGACAATAAAATATCAGAATAATATAAAAGGAGAATCTAGCAGTAAGCTAAGAAGTAGAAGTAATTATAAAAAGAAATCTAGTAAGTATTAGACAAGTTAATAAATATTAATAAAAAAGTCGCAGAAGCAACACAACGATATAAAAAAATTAAGATACTAAAAGATATTAAAGAACTTCTAAAAGAATAAATAACACTAATAAAAAAAGAAATATAAAAAGTAATAAAGAAATCTATAGATTAGAAAGAAGAAATTACCCTAGCTATCTAATAATAAAATATAATAAAAATAAAAAACGCTATAAAAAAAGTCAAAGATATTAATATCTAAGTATCTATAGCCATGTATGAGGATACTCACCGCATGCTTTCAAGGAATAAGTAGAGTCACAAAATATAAAGAAAACAAGCATCTATAATAATAATAGAAATTAGAATAACTAATAATGCAGATAGTAAAAGCACTAACTATAAAAATTTCTTACTAATTAAGTCATTTTATACTCAATTAGTGTTTCAAGATAGTAATAAAAAAACAATAAATCAGCCAGTCTTGAATCAAGAATAACAGAAATCCCACCTAGACCTCTATGAATGAATTAAGGAATAATTTATAGAAATATAAAAAAATAATAAAAAATACTCTATTAAATATAACTATATGAGTAAAGTAATATATAATAACAAAAAATATAGAAGTAATTAAAGTTAGAATACTATATAAATAATAACAGAGAGAGATTTAGCAAAAACTAAATATTAAAAAGATAATTTATATACTTATATATCTATAAAAGCAACCTACTAGAAAGAATCTTAATATATATAAAAAGAATATATAGAAAGATATAAAAAATGTTATAAATAGATATACTAGAACTACCTAATATATAAGCATAGTAATAAGATTCTAGCAATAATCTATAAGAGGATTTTGAACTTGAATAAATACTAATTATATAATAGATAACTAAGCTATATATTAAATTATATCTGTATGTATTACCTAAATCTAGAAGAATATAATTATATTAAAGTATACTAGACAATGTGTTATAATAATAGATATAAATTCCACTATCTTAGCAAGAAGATCAACTAATAGTTTTTTAAGATACCTAGAATAACAGCATAGTTAAAACATATCTACCCCTAAGAAAACCTAAAGTACAAATATATATATAAAGAAAGTGGACACTTAGCATATTCTAATTTATTTAAAGAAGAATACTAAGCAGTATTCTATTAATATCACTACAATAGCCTATATATTAGCTATCTTGAAGAATATATTAAAGCAGTTTAAAGCTATATAGATTAACATCAGCAGCACTATCTAATCATATTAATAATTAATTAGAAGTACCGGACAATCATTATTCTAGCAGAAATTAATGATATTAAGCTATAAATACTACTAGATTTAGGAGCAACTAGAAATTATATACACTCTAAATTAATTAAGAAGTTATATATTAAGCAATATAAAACAACATAATAAATTAATATTATAGGAATTAATAGAGAATTAATTATAGAAGAATATTAGAAGCAAACAGACCCTATATTACTAAAGTCAGGACCGTATACCACAACAATCACCTTTAACATTACTATAATCAATAGATACGATACAGTATTAGGAATACTATAATTATAAGAATAGAACCCTATTATCAACTAAATTACTAGAATAGTTTCAATCGATAACCAAATCCTAAAGACTAAAATAAGAGAATATAAAAAAATTATAAGCCTGTAAAAAGGATTAGAAAGCAACCTCTTAATAGTAAAGCTAAGATTAGAAACTGGCTTAGATAAACTAGAGATGTAAAAGATACTAAAGCTTACTAGAAATATAATAAATAAAATAAAAAGAAAACAAGTAATAATTAATAATGCCTAGAAATGATCTAAGAAGAAATAGGAATAATTTAAAGAAAAGATTATAGCATAACTAAAATTAAAAGAATAATATAAATAAGAATTAAAAGAGATACTTATAAAACTATTTAAAAAATACCACGACTTTATCGAACTATTTATAAAAAAGGAATACTGATTACTAAATCACTTAAAAAAATATAAAATAAAAATACTATTAAAATTAAAATTTATATTATCTTTAGTTAAGCAGCAGCATAAATTATAAGATTAATTAGAACTAGAAAATAAGTTTGTATAAGAATTCTTAGCTATAGAATATATATGTAAAAGATAAGGACTAGTCTTAAGTAGATTAATATTTATACTAAAAAAGAATAGAATAAAATAAATAATTATTAACTACAGAGCACTAAATAATAGAATAATTAATAATATAAATAAAGCACCGCATTAGAAATAGAAGAGAGATCTATTATAAAGGGTAAAGATTATAATAGTCTTTAACATTTAATAGGGTTATTACAACCTAAGAATTGCTAAAGAAGATATCTGGAAAACCACTTTTCTAATAAATATAGAATTATTCAAATAGATAATTATATTAATAGGTTTAAAATAACTCCTTATAGAATTTATAAGATTTATAATATATATATTAATAAAATTTCTTAATGAATTTATTATAATATACTTTAATAATATCATTATCTATTTTAAGAAAATTAAAGAACATAATAGACATATATAAGCTATTATAACTAAACTTATAAAAATAGAATTAACCCTCAAAATCAAGAAATATAAATTTAATACTACCACGGTCAACTATCTAGGAATAATTTATATACTAGAAGAGTTACAAATATAACTAAAAAAAATAGATGTAATACTGAATTAGTCTACACCAATAAATATTAAAAAAGTTTAAAGATTTCTAGGAGTAAGTAGATACGTTCAACGCTATTTATAGAATTACTCTAAAAAAGCACGACCTATGACCGAGCTACTTAGAAAAAATCTTGAATTTGAATAGAATAAATAATAAAAAAAAGTATTCAATAACATTAAAGAATTAATCAGAAAAGCATCTATATTTATACTACATAACCTAGACAAACCACATTTAATATGACCAGACGCATCCAGATATGTATTAAGAATTATTCTTAAATAACCAGATAATAATAAAAAATAAAGACTAGTCACCTTCTTCTTAAGAAAATTCATCATAGTAGAAAGGAACTACGATATTTATAATAAAGAACTACTTATAATAATAAAAGTATTTAAATAATAAAGATATTATTTTTAAGGAGTTAAGAAAGAAACAGTTATAAAAAGCAACTATTATAATCTTAAATACTTTATAATAATAAAAGAGTTAGTTAGACAACAAATATAATAAGTTAAATATTTATTAAAATTCAAGTTTCAGATTAAATATATCAAAAGAAAAGAAAACATTATTATAGATACCCTTAGCTAAAGACTAGATTACACTATAGATTTTAAACAACCAAAAACCAACATACTAATTAAAAATAAAGATAGAATATATTATAATAACAAAATAGTACTCATCACTATAATTATTATTAATAAAATAAGATTCCACTAGCAAATAACATAAGCAATTAGATAAGATAAAATAATTATAATTATAATATAAAACAAAGAAGCTATTTAGTAAGATAGATTAGTAATATAGAATAAATCTATATTTATATCTTAAATAATAATTATAGAAATTATTAAAGAATATTATAATCTATTATTACAAGAACACTAAGAAATCGATAAAACTATAAAAAAAATATAAAGATAATATTATTTCCTAAATATAAGAAAGAGAGTTATAGAATATATTAGTAAATATAATAATTATAATAGAAACAAGCCAATTAACCATTAACTATATAGAAAAATATAACTATTAAATATACTAAAAGAACTATAGGAGAATCTTATAGTTAATTTTATATAAGAATTACTAGAATTAAAAGATCCAATTACTAGACTATGATATACGGAAATTATTATTATTATTAATAGATTAATGAAATATATTATTATAAGACTAACACCAAAAAATCTTATAGCTAAATAATGTATAATACTTATACTATAAAAAGTATTTAGTTAAACTAGACTATTAAAAATAATTATTTTAGATTAAGATAAGCTATTTAAATTAAAATATTAGCAAATAATTATAAAAGTATGTAAAATTAAATATAGCTTATTAATAACAAATTACTAATAAATAGATAGACTAACTAAAAGAATAATATAAACAATTAAATAACACTTATGATACTATTTAGATTAAAACTAAGATAATTAGATAGAAATACTACTACTAATATAATTTATAATAAACAATACGAAAAACATCTTAATTAGAGAAGTACCGCACTTCGCTAATTTAGAAAGATATTTATAAATAATATAAACTTCTATATCATTAGAAGGAAGATTTAATAAAGTAATCTTATAGGTAACATATATGTAATAGATATATAATATAATGACTAAAGATATATAGTAAGTAGAACAGAAAATAAAACAATACTATAATATAAAGCGTGAGGACGCGCTAGTCCTTAGAAAGAGAGAAAGAATTTACCTTCTATAATAAATATTAGGTTTAAAAACCTTTAATATTAAGATAAAATAATTAAATAATAAATTTAACGCAGTTAAATACGGATTATTTAAAATTATAAAAAAATTTAAAAATAATAATTATTAATTCCAGCTACTAATAAGAATGCGCATATATTTAATATTTTATATATCGCTACTAGAACCTATAAGAAACCTAAAAAACAGAAATAACAAAGCTAATGATAAAGAATTTAAAATAGAAAAGGTCTTAAATTAAAAATAAGAGAATAGTTAGATTTACTACTTAATCAGATAGAAAGAATACTCATTAGAAAATGATTTATAGAAATCTATTACGAATTTAAATTGCTATAATAAAATTTAGAAGTATTAAGCAATAATTAGCTTTAAATAGAAAAGAAAGTAAGTTAAAAAGAATTATCCACGGCTAGGCCATTAAAATTATTAGAATTAAGCATTACTATAATTAACTCTTATTCTTTACGCTCTATCTCTTATTTCGCACACTCCTTTTCTATTTTTTACTCTTTCTCTTCTTTTAATCTTTTCAACTCTTTAACATCTTTTATATCCGTTTGAATAAATTTACTAGTATATTTCTAAAGAAGATCTTCTTACGCCTAAATATAATATTAATAAGCAAGCAGTTTTATAATTTAATCTTAAATCTTCTAATCCTTAATTTGTATCTTATTCTAAGCTTTAAGAAGCTTCTTCTATATAAGATTAGATAAAGCTATCTTAATATACTTATATCAACTATCATAAATACACTCACTATAATAAGTAGAAATCTCCAATTTGATATACTTTTTATTAAGCTAAGCATAGTAAAGGCAAGGAATTAAAAGAATAATCTCTAATAGTTTAATTCTATCGCGCAAATTATTCTTTATAATATTTTTTTTTAAAGATATAGTTAGCTTACTACTATAATATAAGCATTTTGAAAATTAAAATATATTTATAGTATAGGAGAAAGACATAGATTATTTATTATACTATTAAGACGCTAGCCTTTAAAAAAGAAGATTATTAGAGAAATTAAAAAGTTATAGCTAATAAATCAGGCCTCTATACACGGAAGCTAATATAAAATAGAATAAAAAATTATTTATAACTACTAGAATTAGAGTAATAAAGCTAATAGAGCTATTTGGTAGCAAATAGATATGTTAGGTATATCCGCCAAGAATAGAGCTAATAGAGCTCTAATAAGAACTTCGCTCTAATAGCTATGCTGACGATAGGATATATAAGAACACTTATTTATCATGTATTTAGTTCTAGTCTATTATCTTGAATTAACTATTTAACTTTAAGTATATTATTATTTATAGTCTAGTTAATTTAAGCTCTTTTATTTATTACTTAAATATATCAGCCCTTTCTTAAGTAGAATATTACTAAACCGCTATTCAGTAAAGAGTTAGCTCTAATCTAGATACTTGACAAGTATTAGTTTATAATAATTAATTACTTTATCTTTTCCACTTATAATAATAGTAAATAAATATCTAGACTTTTTATCTAGAAAAGTAATATAATATTTTTTATTATCATATGTTTTAGGGGATATTGGGCCACCAATATCACTATGTATCCTTTCCCCAACTTTATATTCTTTATTGTTTTCTGATTTTTTATATATATTTTTATTATATTTTGATTATATTTTGATTTTAAACATATTTCACATTAAAATATAGCATTCTTAATTTCTTTTATTGTATTATTTATATTATTTTTATATAAAACTTTATATAATGATTCTATATTTATATGGCCTAATCTTTCATGCCATATTTTAATATTTTCATTGCTTTCTTTCAGAAATAATATATTATTATTATATATATTCTTTTTACAAAGAATGTCAATATTTATTTTATATAATTTATCCTTTTTATAGGCTATACATATAAGCTTTCTTTTCTTATTATATATAAGACATTTTTTATCTGAGAAAATACTAATATTATCTTTAATATTATTAGTACTTAGAATATTTATTCTAAGTTCTGGAATATAAAGCACGTTTTGAAGAATATAAATAACCTTTATATTAAATCTAAATACAATAGTTCCCTTATATTCTATTTTTATATTTTTTGCTTTTCCCTATTGCACTATTTTTTGTGTTTTTTAATAATTTTGAAAATAAGATAAATTTATAACAACAGAAACAGTAGCTCCAGTATTAATAATAAATTCAACAGATTTTTGAAAATAATTCTTTCCTTTTTGTTGATTTATATCTAATATCTTATTATCAGTATATATATATATAAAATTTGGGATTGAATTTACCTCAATAAAATCAATATTAGGCATATCTTCTTCATAGGAAATATTTTCATGAATATTTTCAATATTTTTATATTTATTTTCTTGTAAAATATTGATTTCTTCAATATTTATATCTAAATCAGAAGTATCAGATTTTATTGATTCAGAATCAATAATAGCATTTAATAATTCTTATTTTCTTTTTTCTTCCTTTTTATAATTATTTTTAGGTTTTTTATCCTTGATAATTTTATCAGGATTTTTCCAATTGCTAGGTCTTTTTTCTTTATGTAAGAAAAAACAATTAGAAATATTATGATTTGTTTTTTTGCAATTGGTGCAAAATAAATCATTATTTTTCTTATATTTTTTGATCTTAATAGCATATATTTCTTGTGCTGTTTTTCCTTTTGCCTCATCAATAAGATTTGCACATAAAGAATCAAAAGTATAAGCATTAGAATCCTTTCTAAAAGCTTGGATAATATTTTGTGTAAAGAACTTCCATTCTTCTCCCAAATTATATAAAATCCATGAGATTTTAATTTGAGATGCCACATCAATATTTTTTGAAGATAAATCATCTAATAAAGTCTTTATTTGATGAATATATTCTTCCATTGTTTGGAAATTTTCCAATTTGCAATCAAAAAATTCTTTTAGGGTTAAGAATTCTGTTGTAAACCCTTTAGAGTTATATAATTCTTCTAGGGTAATCCATGCTTTATAGGCTGTTTTGCAAGTTTTAATATAAAGCAAGGGGCCCTTAGCACAGAATAGTTGAATTATTGCTAGTGCTTTAAGGTTTTTTGAATCATTTGGTTGCTTTTCCTCAATAATTGGTTCTAATAAATCATCCTTAATTAGGACAGCTTTAATTCGAAGTGCCCAATCAATATAATTATCAGATCCAATTAATTGATCAATTTGGATTTTTCCTGATGAAGTCATTTTTCTAAAAGAAAAATAAATTCTTTTCTGATTTATATGTGTTGTAATATAAAGAAAATAATCCTGAATTTCTATAAAGAAAATCCAGGCTCATAACCTTTACACAGATTATTTAATAATCAAAGGAGTAAAAATATCAAGAATAAGGTGCAATTTTAATAAAGAAATAGAGAAGAATAAAGAAG
>JAMAGM010000129.1:0-10238 GCA_023626175.1 Talaromyces sp. PX1902
GGGTTAAAGTTATGGGGGTACTCGGGTTAAAGTTATGGGGGTACTCGGGTTAAAGTTATGGGGGTACTCGGGTTAAAGTTATGGGGGTACTCGGGTTAAACTTGCGGCGTACTGGGGTTATGGGGTATACCTTATATTGAACTCTGATTAAATTTTAAATACAATCCTCAACCGTGATCTGAATTTAATCCTGGACTATCTTGTGAATATTCTCTTGGATTATTGTGGACATACTCTCTCTCATAATAATCTGAATTTAATTCTTAACCAGCATCTGTTCAATGATATATATCATTCTGTTTCGATAAATTATCTGTCTTTCACTCCTCATTAAACCCTGATTCTACCCGGACCGAGATCAATCAGCTATTTTGGATAGTTCTTACGAATGATATGGATCTTCCTTTGTCTATATCCTTAATATATTATAGTGTGATCATTTTTTGTTTCATGTTATATTCTCTGACCCCTATTCCTGCCATCGTTACGGATATATGTTACCTTTTTGGTGGTATATAGTTGGTCCTTTTTATACGAGCATTGGAATGGCTATATAATGATTATTCGATCTTTCTATTGTGCTCCAAAAAACGATTCCGATATAATGATAAACTTCTATATAAATTGGTGGTGACATTGGTGATGGAGAATATCGTCGTCGTGTTTGTCGATGCGTGGGAGTGCCTCCCGCGAAGGAATATATATATCTGTTGTTACCCGACCCAAATCAAGCGTCGAAGAACCTCGATGTTCTGTACGCAATGGGTGGGCATAGTCACAGATATTTGGAATTGATATCGCAGTCTACCAAATAACAATGGGCATGATAATAAATATCCAGTTATTATGGGTTCCTAATGCCGGTTGGTTTATATATACGTGGAATCATATGGGAAATTCTCGCTGGACAAATACACAGATCTAATTCATTTCCACTACTAATCCACTGTGCTCCTCGCCACGTCGTCCAAATCGTCGCTGGAAATGCCGGATCAACTGTGCCTGGTTGTAAATGTCCACCACTGGGGACTGCTCCTGCATTCTCCGCTGCTATGCAATACGGATATCATCTTGCATGCGTCTATGCAATAACTGCCCCATGATCTGGATGGCGATGTGGGAATACTGGCATGGCCGTCTAGTCTTTTGGTAATCCTCATACCTGTTGCTCTCCCACCCGTGACATATCCACTGTGGGGAATGGCATCCAAAACATGCCGCATATGGCTCGTAACCACTCCGGCCATCGTCCCGGGACTGATCCACGATCTGCCGGATCACCTGATCGATCCAGAACCGTGCAATGGGTGCCTGGGGATGGGGACAGTCCTGAATCTCATGGTTGGTGGATTGCTGCATCATCTCACACAATCGATATTGCCCCGCCCACCGGTCAAACTGTTCCCGGATCGACTCGATTTCCTGCCCATCCGCCTCGGCGTGCTGTGTCTGTCGTTGACTGGGAGCCTGGTAATATACAGTGGGTGGGAAATGGGGATGGGCCTGGCGTTTGGCCACGGGCGGGTTGGAATGCTCGGAAATAGCTCGTTTACGTGGAGCGCGTGATGGGATCGGAACGCTGAAATGGCGGTCATCCTGGCGGTCATCCTGGCTGCTCGGGTTGTCATTTCGCTTGGTGGTTGGACTGGCATTGGGATGGGCATGATTGGGATGCATGATACTCTGGCACTGATCACATATTGCTTCACCGGCCTCACACTGCTGTCGGATATATCCATCCACCGTCCCATCCAAATACGTATCTAATGCCCGCCGTCGACAACCGCCCCCAATATACTCCTGCACCTGGGAATCAACCGTGAGCGGATCCCCCCAGCCCGGTCCGTGGCCATCAATTAACATGATCGCCTCACTGGCACCCCCGTCGCGTCCGGCTCGTCCACTTTCCTGTCCATAATCCAACAATGACCGCGTCCGGCCCACGTGGATCACCAGCCGGATGTCTGGGATGTCAATCCCCATGCCTAATGCACTCGTGGCCATGATCACCCCAGGACTCTGCTTTCGGAATGACTCTAGCATCCCCCGCTTATCCACGGCCTTGCTGTAATATGCGGGATATTGTAATTGATATGCGATCTGCTACACTGTAGCAATGGTATTGGTATATATCACCACTTTCCCCTCGTGTAACGGCTGGACTCGCTGCTGAATCCACCGAATCATTTGCTCTCCAGTGGTATGGAATGGCTCGCGTGCTCTAATCTCCATCACTTGATATGCCACGTTGGTCTGGCTAGTCCGGCTACGGAACCACTGGATGGTATAGGGATCCAAATACATTTGCTGGCACAACAATGCTTCACAGTCATGGGGCAGCGTGGCGGTCAATAACACGATTTGCGTCTCGGCTCGGATTAATGCACCCAGCTGCGCTATCTGCTTCCGGAACTCATATCCTTCCTGTAATATGATATAGCATTCATTGATCATGATGCGGTCCAGCTCCTTGGTCCACTGCTTTCGGTTGATGAAGGTCTGGAATGTCTTAGTGACGGCAGACTCGGGGGTCACTAATATGATCGCCGCTCTATTAGTGGGACGTTGTGAATCCCATTTCACGCATGATATCCCCAATGCCTGGCATCGTTGTTGGAGATCCGCCCGTAATGCCACTAATGGAATGACCACAATGGTCGTATCCCCGCGGCTCATCCATGCCGGTAATATGAACAATAAGCTTTTCCTGGCACTGGTGGGCATGACGGCCACAATGGGACTCTGTCGCTGGATGATTGACTGGATCACCGCTTTCTGGCTGCCACGAAATGTGACCGACGGTCCTATCATCTGCTGCAATGACTCGTCGATGTCTATAGCCTGGGTCCGGCTCCATCGCTTGAGCTGACTGGCCTGGGCCATGTTCTGGAATGGGGTGATCTTCCCGGAAGGTAACGATCGAATGGCGGATGTAAATCCTAAAAACTGGTGCTACTCCTGGCTGCTTTGCTGGAATTGCTGTCGTCGGTGGGCCACTTTATCCGCTTGTTCGGTGATCTCCCGCGCATAGATGGCTCTAGTAATGTGGGAGCTGTGACCGGCCTGCTCGTTTGCGATTCGGGCTATTGTCTGGGCCTCATCCTCATGGCCGTCATTCTTGGTGGTGGAATCTAGGTCATGGCTTATAAAGGCCCGGCCTACTCGCAGATATCAACGGCTAATAGCAATGGCAATCTCGCGATATGATGCAATATTCAACGTCGCTCTGGATAATCCAACGGTGCTCTCCCGTTGCAAAATCCGCCGGAACCGTTCAGACGTCCATGCCGGTTCCCACGGTGCCGATGCCCAGATATGGGGGTTGATGTCCGTCCGCTGATAGATCCACGCGTCGATCCGCCGTTGAAATGGCAGCACCAGCTATAAATACCACACCAGCAGCTCTCCCACTTCCCGTGGTAAATATCGATGGATGATTTTGACGTCGCCATGGACGTGGTATCCTTTATGATACTGGGCCATTAAGACCACCTGGCCATCCTCAATGAATATGTTCTGGATGCCATTGATGTAGCTGTTCTTGTGTCAAATGCTGAACAACTCCGGGACCCGAGCCGGTTGGCCCCATGTGAATTGCACACCTAGTCTGAGCTTTTCTAAAAATGCTGTGATTTGTTGATAGAATGCCTGCCATCGGACTGGTTGAATGCCCTGTTTATTCGCCTGCATCTATCGACGATATGAAGCGGAATGGTCCTGGAGATGCTGCTATAGCCAGCTCGTGCTGTCGACTGGCTATGGGGTTCATAGATCCTGCACAAAACTCCACTGGAAATCCTCGTTGGTGGGATTGTCGTACAGCTGGTCCCATGGGATGGCGGGGACCTTGTCTGGGGCATATTGCAGTAAATCCTCCATCAAAATCCGCTGGGCCTCCCGCACTGTATGGTTGATCATGCCATGGAACTGCCGCATTATAAACCGGACCTCTTTGTACAACAGCTCGTCCTTATTCTGCCACAGGACGTGTTCCTCGGACGTGGTGTTGTAATGGATCTTCAATCCGTACGTGCGTAAATCCAACATCTACTGCATCGGGCTCTGGGTTCCACGCACCATGAACCGGTCTATCATCTGGGTCACCCACTGCAAACATCCTTTCTGGGGTGATGCGGAACTGGGGGATGGCGATCCTCTGTATGCGCTATCCTAGTCATTTTCCTGCATGGAACTGGTCGGTTCGGCTTCATCCTCGACCCTGGCCAGTTCTATGGCTTTCCGAACCACCATGAACCGCGCGAGTTTGATGACCTTGGATAAAATGGGGGGATAATCCTCCGGAGTGCGCCATCCGCCTCGACCGCGAACGCCCAACACGGCCATGGCACACACCAACGCGCAATCATATTCCCGATGCACCACGCGCTGGTTCAACAGCTCAATGCAAAAATCTAAACATGCCCGCTGAATGGGGGTTAATGGTGGGATGGAGCTCTCTGGCGTGGGATCCGGCGTGGGATCTCGCTTGGAATCCAGATCGGAATCCAGATCGGAATCCAGGTGGAGATCCTTATCCATCCCATGACCATCCGTCAATGAGTCCTCGTCCGAGCGGGACGACTCGCGGGGTATGGGAGATGGGCTGAGTTCCCATGGACGGCGCCGTCCAGGTGGCAATATGATCGACCGTCCGGGATTCTAGGGTTGAATGATGGGACGAGCTATCTGCACCAATCGATCCCATGCCGCCTATTGTCGTCGGGTGAATCGATATGGGGGATGCCTCTCGTCAGATGCACTGTCCTGGGTCCGCTAAAAAAATATTAATATCTGTTGCTATGGACGAACCCGCTTGTTGATGGTCTTAAGATTCTGATATACCTCTAGTAGCTGATACTGGGTTTGATGCCGTTCCGTCCGGATGGCTTCCATGCGTACAAACACGCCGGTGTGGAGGATGGACTGCTAGCTGATCCGTCCGACCTGGCCTATGGCCGTCCATATGGCCTGGATGGCATATTCATCAGGATAGGTGATTGGGGAGTGATCTGTAGAGTCGTCTATGGCGGGTATGTTGATATATTCTAACAACTGGATGCTGGAAAATGGATGTAAATACGACACCCAGCCCGTTCGACGGAGCCACGGGTTAGCCTCGTCGATATGGCCTGGCTGGATCTGCTCGGCGGCTTGCTTCTGGTACTGGGCAAACCGTCGATTGGCCTCTTCCCACATTGTGGATCGGGGCGTGGTGGGAATGGGGTCGGAGTCCTTGTTGTCATCGATAATGGCGAAATACTGGGATCTGGTCTTCCGTGGGAATAGCCGCTGGCACGGAATGGGTCGACATGCCTGTTCTTGTTGCTGCTGAATAGTCTGCATAGTGCTCCGGGTGGGTTGGCCTTTGCGGGACGTCCGGCTCCAACCGTGGTGCTGAGACCAGTAGTTCCGCATACAGTTGATACTGCGACAGATATATCCACAGGACTGGGGTG
This sequence comes from Talaromyces sp. PX1902, assembly GCA_023626175.1. Lineage (NCBI taxonomy): Eukaryota > Fungi > Ascomycota > Eurotiomycetes > Eurotiales > Trichocomaceae > Talaromyces > Talaromyces sp. PX1902. Next base: position 5,457 of record JAMAGM010000129.1, read on the forward strand.
CGAGTTGGCACTGCCAGCCATCCAACGGACCGACCAACTGGGGAATAGCCTGGGTTCGGATGGAGGGGATGTCCAGCTCGATGGGATCCATGGCGAGATCGGGCCAGTTGCGAACCTCCTCTCCCAGCTGGATCCGGATCGTGGGTGAGATGTGCCGGTGGGCCCGCTGTAAATGGCCTTCAATCTGACTGGGCCACATCCCATACCGGCATTCGCGGTAGACTACGACGGGGAAATCGGCCAATCGCTCAAAATATGCATTCTGGAATGAGACGGGGTTGGTCATGGTGATGGATGGATGGAATGGCTACGATCCCGTGGAAATGTGGTAATGCGGGTGGAAATGGTGGGCGAAATGGTGGGCGAAATAACGATGGTATTGTGAAATAGCTATCTACTGATGGAAATAGTGATGGAATGGTTAAAAGATATCATAAATAAATCTGGAAATAATACTCGACTGGAGCCCCTATTCCATGAATGATATATAATATAATTATTGAACCCTAAATTAGCTCCCGTGCTACCCTAACGAAAATTTGATGGTCAAACCTATCAACTTCAGTATCCAGCGACATGATGGATTCGACGTAAATCATCGTAAAAATCCAGGGGTATATAAATAAATGGTTCACAAATACCCTGGGCCAGTTTCATGAGAATCGGCGCAAAAAAGCTGATTGCCTGCAAGGTTGGACGCTGATTGCCTGCTACCCTCGAACCCGAGATTTTTGTTAGTGAAAAAACAACCCTAACCCGAACCCTGATTGCCTGCTACTTCGAGGCAATCAGATATTTTGGATAGGATTAGACTGGATAGATAAATACTACCTCTATTAATGGTTGGTGAAATGACTGATCAAGTGGCTGGCGAAATAACTGGCTGAATAACTAGCTAATTAGCGGTAGGCTCATATCTAATATATATACTATAATATAGCTCCGGCTGTACCCCAATAAAAACATATCATCAAACTTGTCTACTTTACAATGCTGGTGCTGGTTATTGGCCCAATATATTCTGCTAAAATAGTAAGCGTATATAAATAAATGGCGGAAAAACACATGGTGCAACTTTGAGTAAGATTACTTGGGAAATGCTAAATGGGCGACGCAGATTTCTGTAAATGGGCGACGCAGTCTTTACCCTAGATTTTTATTAGTAAAATTTTAACCCTAACCCGAACCCGAAATGGGCGACGTCGACGCCCATATACATATTTTGGATAGGGTTATACTAGAATAGGGAAAATATTAATAAAAATTCAAGTCCTTACTGCGCTACACTATGGTGTAGAATAGAGATTATACTAGAATAGTAATCTTATATATCTCTAGCCATTCTAATGAGCCTAAATTTACTACGGTATAACTAGAGATTATCAAGAAAAAGGATATATAATATTTATTATGTTTTAGGTTAGCACTGGGATAGGGTTATACTAGAATAGGAAAAATCATAACACCAGATCTCCCACCTTCAATCTGTGATAACCCTTGTAATTCCCATTCAATGAATAAGATAAATATATATTCAGAATGAGAATGATTAGGGCTATTCAATGGTATCATTTTTATTTTGTACAGATGTGAGGGTGAATCGGTGGACATGACGGAAATGCCTATATAGAAATTACACACCCAGTCCCAGCTTTTCTAAAAATGCTGTGATCTATTGATAGAATATCTACTATTAGACTAGTTAAATACTCTATCTATCCACCTATATCAATTAATAATATAAAGTGGGATAGTCCTAGAGATGCCGCTACAGCCAGCTTATGCTATTAACTGGCCATAGAGTCTATAGATCCTATATAAAACTCTACTAGAAATTCTTATTAGTAGGATTATTATATAGCTAGTTCTATAGGATAGTAGGGATCTTATTTAGAGTATATTATAATAAATTCTCTATTAAAATCTACTAAGCTTCTCATACTATGTGATAGACTATACTATAGAACTAGTATATTATAAACTAGACCTCTTTATATAATAGCTTATCTTTATTCTACTATAGGATATGTCCTTTAGATATAGTATTATAATAGATCTTTAATCTATATATATGTAAATCTAATATTTATTATATCAGGCTCTAGATTCTATGCACCATGAACTAGTCTATTATCTAGGTTATCTACTATAAATATCTTTTTTGTGGTGATGCAGAACTGGGGGATAGTGATCTTCTATATATACTATCTTAGTTGTTTTCCTGTATAGAGCTGGTTGGTTTGGCTTTATCCTTAATATTAGCTAGCTCTATGGCTTTCTAAACTATTATAAACTGCGTGAGTTTAATGATCTTAGATAAAATAGGGGGATAATCCTCTGGCGTGTGTTATCTATCTTAACTATGAACGCCTAATATAGCTATAGTATATATTAATATATAATTGTATTCCCGATGCACTATATGTTAGTTCAATAGCTTAATGTAAAAATCTAAACATGCCTGCTGAATAGTATTTAATAATAGGATGGAGCTCTCTAGTATAAGATCTGGCATGGGATCTCACTCGGAATCTAGATTAGAATCTAGATGAAGATCCTTATCCATTCTATTACTATTAGTAATTGAGTCGTCGTCCGAGCGGGACGACTTGCTAGGTATAGGAGATAGGCTAAGTTCCTATAGACAGCACTGTCTAGGTTGTAATATGATTAACTATCTAGGATTCTGGTATTGATTGATGGGATGAGCTATCTATACTAATCAATCCTATGCTGTCTATTATTGTTGAGTGAATTGATATAGAGGATACCTTTTGTTAGATGTACTATCCTAGGTCTGTTAAAAAAACATCAATATCTATTATTATGGATGAACCTGTTTGTTAATAATTTTTAGATTCTAATATACCTCTAGTGGCTAATACTAGGTTTAATGTTATTCTATCTAGATGGCTTCTATATGTATAAACATGCTGGTGTGGATAATAGATTATTAGCTGATCTATTCTATCTGGCCTATAGCTGTCTATATGGCCTGGATAGTATATTTATTAGGATTAGTAATTAGGGTGTGATCTATAAAGCTATCTATGGTGGGTATATTAATATATTCTAATAACTAGATATTAGAAAATAAATTTAAATATAATATCTAATCTATCTAATAGAGCTATAGATTAGCTTTATTTATATAGCTCTATTAAATCTACTCTATGGCTTGCTTCTTATACTTAGTATATTATTGGCTGGCTTGTTCTTAAATTATAGATCTAGATGTGATAGGAATAAGATTAGAGTTCTCTTTTTTATTAATAATAGTGAAATATTAGGATCTAGTCTTCTAGAGAAATAATTATTAGTATAGAACTAGTTAATATACTTGTTTTTATTGCTTCTAGATAGTTTATATATTAGATTATATTAAATAGCTAATATGAAAGGTCTGGCTTCAACTATATTATTTTAATTAATATTGCTGTATAATATTTATATTAAAGTATATATATAAATATAATCTAGGTAATAATTAGTATTGCTAACTATCTAATAGACTGACCAGCTAGAGGATGGTCTAGCTATGGATGGGTAGAATATCTAACTTGATTGTATTTATGATAATATTAGGCCAGCTATAGACCTCGTCTCTAAGTTAAACCCAGATCGTGGGTGATATATAATAATGACTATACTATAAATGATCTTTAATCTGGCTTAGTTATATACTGTACTAGCATTTATAGTAGATAATAATAGAGAAATCCACTAACCACTTAAAATATATATTCTAGAATGGATTTGAATTTATTATACTATTAATAGTAATGAAATATATAATATTATTATCTAAACTTTATAGTGGGAATAAGTTGTAGAATAGGCTTATAAATATTATTCCTTAAACTAGGTATAGACTATATTTTATTTAAATTACTATATAGCTTCTAGCGCATCTTAATAAAAATATAAATAGTTAAACTTACTAATTTTATAATACTTTTATAGTTTATCTATATAGTAAATTATGCTAAAATTATAAGTGTATAAAATTAAATAGTTAAATAATATATAGTGTGAATTTAATATATATTGGCTCTAAAATACTAATTATTAGCTATATATTGTGATAATTGTCAGCTACCTTAGAACCCTAGATTTTTGTTAGTGAAAAAACAACCCTAACCTGAACCTGAATTGTCAGCTACTTGCCGACAATTACACATTTTGGTTAGAAAGAAATTTTTTAGACTTATAATAGTCTAAAAATCTATTAAATTATATTAGGATATAACTTATATATAAATATTTTATTAATCTATATTTATAATATTATCTATATTCTCTATAAATTATAATATTATATTAATTATAGTGATAAACTATTTATTTTTTATATCTGAATTTCTAGTTATTAAAATAGGAGCTATACTAATTATAAATAGTTTAACTAGAATAGTTAGTATTCTGAATAAAATATAATTAATAGAGGTACTAGATAATTTTTTTCTAATATATAAATTTAGATTAAGTAGAATACTACTCCCTATACTTCTTTAATTATTATTAAAGATGATATACTAGATAATAATATTAATAATCTAATTAATCTTAATTTAGAAGATGGGTCTAAAGACTTTTTATATAAATTTAATTAAGATAAATATATTTTCTATTATTATTTTTTTATTATCTTTATATATTTAATTTTTTTTAAAATATTTTAAATAAGTACTAATAGGTATATATAATTTTTCTTTTAATCTAGTTATATAGATTCTATATATAATATCTAGATAAGACTTATATTTTTATATAGTGTTCAAG
>JAMAGM010000153.1:4493-21911 GCA_023626175.1 Talaromyces sp. PX1902
TTATTCTGTGTGTAAAAATTGTCAGGCTTATTCTTCTTTACTAAGAGGGATGTCCTCAGTCTTGAAGATTTCAAGCCCCTCATCGTGACATGTGTTTTTGTATAATTGGTCAATTCTTCGACTGGTCGAAGTCGACTCAACGTCCAAACAGAGCCTCCCAAAATTCACCAATACTATCTAACAGGACGTCGAGTCGACTTCGACCAGTCGAAGAACTGACCAATTATACGAAAACACATGTAACAATGAAGGCCTTGAAATCTTCAAAACCGAGGACATCCCCCTTAGTAAATTAGGGACAAGTTTGACAATTACACAGATTAGTTGAAATGATTGAGAATTTCCAACGAAGTAGCGCAAGGTGAAATTACCACGCTAAGTCCAATATAGATAGAATATCTCGGCGAATGTATTGTTCCGATAAGGATGTGGGTCGGTACATATGATGTATTTAATCGGGCGACGACTCTCACCTCCCCGTGGTGCCGGCTGGGAAACTTGTAAATACCATACCGAGATGGTATTTACAGAGCTAAGAAGAGTCACCACCAGCCAGCGCTGTCCGCTGACTGGGGCTCCGGTTGGAGCGAGGGCTCAGGAGCCCTGACCCCTCCCACAGGCGACAAGGGAACACTTGAAAACCACCGACACACGACCGCGAAACCGATAACCTACGATCAGTGAACACTAAGGTTGTGGGATAGGACACCCTTGGGGTGCTCTCGGGCTGCGCTGTTGAAAGGAGAATATCGCTGGGTCTGAGAACAGAAACGTCACCGTCAAAATCAAAACACGAACGATACGGCACGACCTGACTTGCTTGAATCCACACAGAGAACGACGAGGTACTTTGGTTAGTAGGAGGGACAACACCGTGTCGCTTGGCTGTTCTGGGTACAGAGAGGATACAAGTGGGCGAACTCCTGCGAGACACGGTCGGCTTTGTTTGAGAGATCTGACAAGGTAGCGCGAAGCACATTTGACAAACTGTGGGGCGCAGCATATAATTGAAGCGACGAGAGACGGGGTGGGCGGTCGGCGATACGATTCGTGATGGTGTTGTCGTCCTCTTCCGGGCGATGTAATAGATAAGCTCAGCGACGCTGTGGGAAAATAGTTCGACGGGGCGAGACCGAAGTCTCCACCTCCTTCGTAATTCCAGATACTTTGACCGCAGCGAGCTTGCTGTCCGTTCCTGATACACTCGATATCGGACTTCCCGTTCCTGCCACGACAGGTAGCGGTTCGGCTCTGTCCAAGGCGGCAGCCGCTCTTCTTCTCGCAGGCCTGTGTACTCTTCGGGTGGACATGACGACCACTCTATGCATTCAATGCAGAAGTTCACCAGTTGGGCATAGATCAGGTCGCGGAAGATGATGCAGTGTTTTATTTCGAACCCTACCTCTTTCCTCGCCGAAAATGTTAGACCATTATGTCGTAGACTGGTAACAGCTTATGACTCGGAAAAACTCAAAATCCACCATTGTTTTTCAACATACACGGTTTGGTTACACTCGATGAACTTTTGTGTTCCTTTCATTCTCAGTGGAATATATTGATTGATGAAAAGTCCATCGGAATTTACACAGCTGACGATCACAGTGGGGATCATGCCCCACGTCTGTGTTTGGGTAGTTTCCTTCCCAGGTGATTTTCATCAAAGAATTCGCCCTTTCTGATGCCGGGACCGACGCTTAAAGGAACTCTACGAAGCGTTGACTGATGACTTACATCAGTCGCTCCTCCTACGAGGCAATGTAGCGTCTGGAGGATATGAGTCGGCCGTTTCCGCGGAGAGTGACCTTGCACCCTGCCAAATAAGACCGTCGACTAGACGGTTGTTTCTTGTTCCCCCCGACGGCTCGTGTATAATGGTGAATTTTGCTCTTTTTGTTTCTGGAGATTTTGATCGCCAGGATGAAAAGTTCCCTCCTACCCTGTGTATAATTTGAATAGAGTTCTCTTTCAGCAGGTTTTAATCGAAAACTTTTCTTCCGAGACTACGAGCGTCGATGAATAAAACCAAGTCTCACACTGGACAGGGCAACTACATGGTCAGAACATCAAAGGTGTAGGTTACTTCCTCGCCTTCCTCCCGGGCAACTAGGGCTTAACCAGTAAATTCAACATCATAAATTCACCGTATCTGATTACCTAAAGCTTCCCGATGTAAGTATCGTTAGTTGTCACTTACATACTAGTTGCGGGTGGAATCTTGACTCTAGTCTCAGTCAACATCGAGTCCAAGATGCTCTATCCCATTATGGAGCAAGCAACGGTGAATTACTCCGCCTGAGCAGCGATTGTAATAAATTGCTGCTCTCTTCCTGGTCGGATTCATCTTGAACGGTCACCTACACTGTGGATTATCCTATCGTTCTAACGGGATAACGAAGTTATCAAACATGCCTCTAACAAATTCCCTACCGAAGCCTCGCAATCTTCGTTCCGCAAAGCGACGCCTATCAACTGGTGACGACCCGAGCATCCCTACCTTCCAATCGACTGCGGCGGCCGCGGCATCTGGCGAACTGAAGCGTGTAAGTAATCTGCGGAGAACAGTATCAGTAGCTCAATCCTAACACTCGGCAGGCTCGATTCTCCCTAGGAGAAAATCGGGCAGGGGTGCATCCTTTAGACGAGACAGCCGAAGGCCCTTGTCGCCTCTGTGAGCAACTGTGTGCGAAGACCATTCTGGCGCAGCGGAAAGATATCCAGGCTCTGCAGAAGGAAATTAAGCAACTGAAAGATAGCGCCCAACACCAGGTTCAATCGCTTCACACCGCGTCCGTAGAAGCCCACCGCGTTCTGGCGGAGGCTTTGAAGAGCTGGCACGTGTCTGTGATGGCTTTGTTCAACTCGTCACAGCCCGGAGCTGCCCCTCCACCGCCACCGAAATTTTCGGGTGGACAACCTCCGTGGATGCCTGATCCCGCTTCTGCTCCTGAACATGGACAACCGGCCACAACGGATGATACGTTCGATCAAGGGATGTTTTCCATCAATAACGGCAACTTATTTGACTTGGGCCAGCTTTCCCCGATGGTCCTCAATACCGATCACTTCCCATCTTAGGTCGATCCGAGCAAACCAAGGCGGCACGCGCGGCGGGTCGGTGATATATCAAGTTAATTCGTCAGTATGTGCTATTCAACAATCTCAGATATTTCCTAAAATCGTGTTTCTAACGCAACCGATGAGAAGTGCTACATGATCATCGCCGTAAATAATGCCGAGATATCTGAACGATGTGCTTGCTGTACAAATAAAGCGTAATTTTTCAGTTATGGGCATCTGGCAGCTTTCGAACGGGTCCCCTCGACGGAGTCCGAATTGCGCTAGCTGACTAGACTACCATTTAGAGAGTAAACAGGATACTGTGTACTCTAACAGGTATACTATAGTAGAGTATTGGAAAGATGATTCTAGATTACTTCCTGTCACGGTTGGAATGGATGGCGTACTACATATGTTCCAAAGTCCACCGGCAGTTTGATATTTCTTCGGGGAACATGAGTTGGATGATTCTCCTGAGAGTAAATATACACTACACATCACGAAGAATTGTTCTGAGCATGACTCTCCACAACGCGCTCGTCTCAGATCGACAGCCTTTTTTTTTCGTTTTACGGGGTGCACTGTACTACTGCTGTCTGGATGCAATGGTTGAGATAAATTATAGATCGGGGATTAAAGAGTGGTGTTGTGCATATCGCTCGGCAGTTGAATACAGACCACCGTTCACTGGCCCTGATACGGATTCGGATTTTGAGTCTTGTGGTGAAACCAAGTTCGGCGAGGGGCCGGAGTATGGAGATACCACCACCACCACCTGTGTTTTACTGATATTGTTCATTAATCATTTCATCAAGCTTCTGATGACCTTTCAACCCTCCCCACCAGAATTTCATCAAATTCTTGCCGCCAACTTCACCAAGCTTGTCTACGGTCATTCGGTCACTCGGTCACCGTATTCACCAGGTTTTTAATTACTCATTCCATTACTCATTCCATTACTCATTCCATTACTCTTCGCCACCGACCAATTTCGCCCCTCCTCTCACCATTCATTCCATCAGTCTTTCACCACTCTTTCCACCATCACGTATTCATCATTCCAGCAATGATTTCCTCGAAGGCCTTCCAGTCGTTTATCAGTCTCTCTCACCCGCTTACCGGTACTGTATGAGGGGGCGGACAATTGAGTGACGTTGGAATACGGACTGTCAGCGAATATGTTGCCAGACATTGTCACCAAATATTCTGACTTCCCTACAGTAATTTTCTTGAAGATCCCTCGAAAAGTGCTTGAGATTAATTGAGTGGTAATTGCATACATACACAAAGAAGTTGCGGTTCGGAGTCTCTCGCTGAAAAATGTTTCTTTCCCTTGTGGAAAGAATGGCAAGAACTGTTTTTTGAACTGATAGCTCCAGTAAAAACGCCGAATCCGTCATGGAAATTCCATGCTCTTGCCAAAGCCCAAGAAAGCAGCTCGATACAGATAGGAAATAGATTTTCATAATGAAATATAGAAGTTTGACTTGATTTGTAACCACGTAACATGATTGAAAGCGATTGCAGCCCGGCAGGGAAAAAATATCTAACGGAAAAGAAAGCAGTCAAGCGGGTAACGAGTTTCCCGAAACACAAGCCAGGCGCAACTCCGAAACATCTTGCCCATGGGTAACGTTTATATATCTGTATTTTAATATTTGCATCAATCCTTTTCACGAACACAAAGTAACCCGCATGTTTCGACTCATTGGGGAATAATCGTCCGATCTACCTAGAACTAACTACTGTAGTGAAGACAAAACATTTATGCGATGTCAATGCGTCGGCGGCTGGGCCAGGCGATACATGTTATGGCGGAGATTGTCGGCTAGTCGCACACGCCCGTCGCGTCGGAGACACGTGATCCCCACCATGTTATTGATCGCGGTTCCGATGCTCTTGACCAATCGCGGGGACAGCGCACGCATCACCTGCCTGTATTGCTCCGTGAGGGACGATTCGAGAAAGATGGTCGAATCTCGGAATCCCTTCATGCGGGCGAGTTCTCGGACGGTGAGAAGGTCGTGTCGCGCTGATCACTACGTTAGCAACGCTTTTCTTAAAGGGAGGGAGACTGACCGTCGTTATACATGGGGTGTTGAGGCCGATCTAGAGCTTCGGCTGCCGGGGAGCAACCGGAAGGGTCAGTAACAACAATGTCAGTGCGATGGTTATACACCGTCCTAGCGGCGGGTGTGTCCGCCTCCTTGGGACTTGGTAGGTGACAGACCAGGGATCCGCCGAAGGGATCTGCCGAGCGGGTATTCTGGAAGGCCAAGTCGTCAATTGAACTCCGCTCCGTCCACGGATTCGCAAGAGCGAGGTCGGACAGAGAATCCTGCCACCATGCTGGATCGGTCCCGGCGGGCGCGGCCAGGAGACTGACGATGTCGCGGGTCCCGTGTTGTCCATCACCGGCGACGGTGAACCGGTTCACGTGGACGGAATAGCCTGCGACGAGAAGGGACTGTACGGCAGCCATGAAGCTACCAAAGACGCGATCGTGGACAATGGACCAGTGCGTGATCAGAAGGAGAAAATCCGGTCGCACGGCGGGAGACACAGCGGCGCGCGCGAGGACTCGCAGTGGCTGCAGAAAGCGCTCATCCGCCGCGACGTCATGATCCTGCTCATCCCCGAAAAGCATCTCTCTTCCGCCGGATATGGTGACGATTCGAGGCGCGGAGTCCCGTTCCGGGGGCAACGTGAGACTCCCATCATCGAGTTCATCTAGAATCTGCAGTGGGTGACCATCGTACACGGCGGTGGGAAAGTTTCGGGCCTGTGTAGTCTGTTAGCGGAGGCCCATCCTGCGAGTTGTTACCTACCATCCAAGACTGATGATATTCCACGTCCAGTCCCAGTCCAGCTTGTATGGTATAGCCTGCCTGCGTGAGACCCTCGGACATTCCCAGGTCATCCAGGGAGAAGTCGAGCACCGTTGGCGACGGTAAATTGGAGAAGCTGGGGGGGCTACACGCATTGGGGACGAGATGATCTGCCAGTGGAGTCATCGATGCCGATCGGATGTCGCTTCCCGACTGAACCGCAAACCGACAGAATCGCTTTTCCGGCACGGCTGGTGGAGTTAGTGATCCGTCGTCACGGTTGNCGGTCAATGCAGAACCACGGTGGACTTACGCAAATTGTAGGCCTGATGTGTTACGGAGACTGCGGCCTGATCAGGAGCCTTGCCGGCATGGGCCAAATGCTCAGGATCCATCATGATCAGCTCGGCGTCCTCGGGCTGGCCCATGCAATCGAACTGGCGATAATGCAAGAGGAGCTCGTCGCGATTGACATCTTCGATGTTCACAAATGCCGGGGACTGGTGCAGGTACGAATATCGAGAAACGAGCAGTTGGACACTCGTCTCGGACGACTCGTGATCGACAGGGACATGGATCGCGTGGATGAACAGGACGCAAGCCTGGTCGGTGGGAAGCTGGAGGTCCGCAAAGTGGCCCTGACGAAGACCCTTCCACTGGTCCACAGCTCGCGAACAGAGCGGTCCCTACTTCGATGTCAGTGGCTGGCTTGACGATTGGTTCGGAGGACGTACCTCAGGAGCATTGTGCGTGGGCCGTAGTCGGCGGAACGCACGCTCCAGACAGCTATTCTTGTCGCCTTCCGATGAAGCCGGGTCCTGATATAGACGCCACTGCGATAGAATCTCCTCTGCCTCCCAGCAAGCGTCGCTAACCGGGCCGGGACCATCTAGTCGTTCATCGGTCGGTGATGTTTGTGTTTGCTTATCCGTGGTCTCTCGCACAGTCGATGCTGGTTCTTCCTGGTTTGGGTCTTCGTCAACTGGTGGGACGGCCTGGATAGGAGGGGGCGAAATGCCGTAGAACGCGCCCGTCTCCGTTCTCGAGACGACGGGAAAATACTTCTTGCTATCGTCCAGGTGATCGAAGTCCACTACACTCTGTTGATAGGTAGTGGTCGTCGTCGGACACGAACACCGAGTATCGGGATCCTCGGTTTCGGCGGAGGACTGCGGTTCCTGATGAAGCAGCTCACGGGTCGGATCGCGGCCGCAGTCTTCCTCGTGCAATGACACGCGGAACGCGATCTGTGCGCCATAGCACTGAGCCCATGCTGCAGGCTCCCCGTCGGTCCACGTCACTCGAATCCCGCCTCGTGGAGACGGAATGGCCTGAACCATGCGTGGCATCTGGCGGAGCCTGTCTCGTACATGATCCCGGGCGTGGGACGGTAGCTGAAACGGCTGATGAAGCATTTGGTGTTCATGGGACATGAGTTCGATTGCGAGCCCGTAGAGCTCCTCGACTATGTGATCGCAGAAGAAGTAGGCCTGCTCCCCGTTCGATGGGTGCGCGAGGCGGAGGGCTGCGCAAGCGCCATTACGGTGTGCACCGTGGACGCTAAGCCATCGGTCCTGCACATAGAGCGTCGCCTCATCCGCACTGTAGACCAGATTGGCGGTGTCATGGTCGGCGTGAACGAAGACGACCCTGACCGGATCCGTTTGCGGGAACAGCCCGAACGCTGCCTGCAATGTACGATCCACGGTCCGGGCAAAGAGGGTATCTGGGACGTCGACTGGTACACATCGTTGAAAGCGGTGGATGACCTCCTCGCGAAAACGACGAATGGCACAGTGTTTCCGCAACAGGTCCCACAGGATCTGTGGCAGCGGAGTGGGCGTCAAGTGGAGGTGACGTCGGATCAAGTCCGTCTCCTATAATCTCGTCAGCAAGAGGTCGTATCTTTCACGGGGCGATTCTTCAGGGACGATCAGAGAGCCGACCCACCGTATCGACGAGGTCCTTTTCATAGTAGAAGAGACCGTGCTCGTTTGCCTGAGAGGCGAGCGTGGCCCACAACTGACTCGCGGTTCGATAAGACACCATTCGGTCCGCCAGAGACACGTCAGTTGACGTTGGAGCATACCGCAGCAATTTCAGGTAGCTCGAGACCAATCCGGGCCGCTCCGCGATCGCGGCTTCCCAAATCGCGGCCAGCCGACGTGCCTCCAAGGTGACATCCGACATGCGCTGCCGGTCTCGATTGATCCGCCCGTCGAGAAAGTTATAGCCGTAGACAAAGGCTTTCCGCACCGAATGAGGGGTCCGCAGACGAATCCCGCGGCAGAACAGCCGCCCGGAGAAGTCGGGGTCCAAGATCAGGTCGCCCGACCCCGTCTTGACCATGTTTTCGGGGGGGTACACATCCAATGTCATCTGCAACCAGGACCGGAAGTCTGACAGTTCGATGCTTTTACCGCGCGCGCCGGGCCTTGAGCTCGGTCCAATGATGATTGACACGCCGTCCACCAGGGGTACGGACGTACGATGGGCAGCGGTCTGCGACCGATGATCCGTTCCATGGGAGCAACGCTCGGGCTGATAGTCTTCGACCTCGTAGTCAAATACGGACCGAGCGGGACCGCGCATGGTGAACGTCCAGTGGTCTCTTCTCGACGCGATGCACAGATGGTATGACTGGCGGGTAAAGACTAGAGCCGCCAAAGGCAGTCCATCACCGTGGCCTCGCGACCACTGACCTCCAGATGAGTAGCCCACGTCGATACTCTGGGGGTCCAAGGCGGTGCCAAAGTTCGTCATTTCTAGGCATCCTGTCGCTTTGACGAATCGGATTTGACCCATGACTCCCTGCCGTCCAGACTCGGTGGGTGTCGAGTGGTTGTGCACCGTAATCAAGATCTCATCTTCATCCTCCACCGTCCGTGGGGCGAATGCAGAGAGAGGACTGTCGGTTGTGGCAAGAATCGCTTGCTTCCTGCACCATGTTAGTACATGCTTCGTGTGTCTCCGGTTGAGCCGGCCAGATCGGAAATGTGATCACCAGTTCTGGTACATCTCGCGGAACGCATCACACGTGTCCCAGTGGGAGACATATGATCGTAGCAGACTCATTGAAGTCCTCGTCATGTTGTTTGAGTTCCGTTGGTTGAGTTCCTTCGATGCGGGTCTGTCAGGTACAACTTCTCACAGGTAATTACGTCGGTTAAGTTGATTGTAACACTACCGTGCATACCGGCTCGGGCGAGGTGCTCCGTATCTTATAGTCTGCGAACTGCTCTTCACATACTAGAGGGTGAATGTGCCATGTTCATGCGCAAAGTTCACGCATGGTTTCCTCATTTCGTCTCATTTCGAACAATCTATCCTCAAAATCACCGTGCTACCTTCGAGCAACGGTTAAAGTATGATTTATGTTGTCTTTTCGAATTTCATCAATCCCGTAGCACCTCACATTTCACCACCGTCCAGCGGTTACTGCCCCGCATGGCGGGTTTCACCTGGCATTCGAATAAAGTTCACCAGGGTCTAATTCATGCGCAATCAATAGAAGTAAACGTCGAAAGACGGACGAATGGGTAATGAAATAATCCATGGCACTTCACCGGCCCTGGCCGCTTTTTGTAAGATCTGTGTGCTTCACCACGGACCATATCTACCATCATTCGCCTTATCACAAGAATTAAATATGATCGTGATGGTTGGGATGATTAGATATCAAAGTTCAGCAATACATTGAAAAAAGCTTTAGGTCAGCGCTACGTTCATGACCATCGCTGCAGTGATTGGGATTCAACAGCCTTGGAATGCACTTTCTGTCAATCCATCGCTCGCGTGGCCCCGTAGCGGTTTTGATGCCGGCGCTATTTATACCGAACCCTATCATCGCAACGTCAAGCACCCTGAGAAGTTGACGGGTAATATGATGCGGCTGGGGTCATCATAATCATGATGTTGGAAGTGTTCGATGTGCCTTACCTTTACGTGCCCATTCAAAACATCTTGATTACGGGGCTGGTCTTGTGTACGATCTTTCTCTTTGTTCATCTTGCGGTCAAGCACCGGGCGTCCTCCGGAATCACAGCAGATGACGGTATGGCATCGAGAATCTATAGAAGACCGCTGTATTGCTAATGTAATTTAGTGTGCCTTCTCCTTTCTTGGGTGCGATCTGAGCAGATCCTGTAGAGATGGTGCGGTNACTCATTACATATTATACGCTAGGGATTGTCCATCGCGACTCAATCAGTTATTCTATGTAAGTGCGCGCGTCTCGACCTTCTCAACGAGTATTGACCGCATTAGATGCCCTCAACCACGCTGGCCTGGGAATTCACATTTCACTGCTTCCACTCCCGACCATCAACACATATTCAAAGGTGTCTTTCCCATTCAAGCCCCCCACAGCAATCTACCTTTGACGGATCTTGCCTCTCACTGAAATGGTAGCTCTACCTCGGCGCCACGTGCCTGTTTATGTCCAGTTTTTGCTTAGCCAAATTCGCGCAACTGTGGTTTCTCTACCGACTGACTGCGCCGGGGAGCCGATTTCGTGCCAGCCTGTACGGTCTAGGTGGCATCATCATTCTTGGATCCATCACGACGTCGTGCTGCTTGATCTTCGCGTGCCGACCGGTGTCCAAGTCGTGGAATGCCGCGGAGCAGGGGCGATGCATCAATCGCGGCGTGGTCTATGTGGCCATTGCCGTGTTGAATATCATATCCGACGTGGCATTGACGGTGCTGCCGATCTTGTTAGTCATGTCTTCTCAGTTGGCCTCCTCGCAGAAATTCCGCATCGTCGCAATGATGCTGGTGTTTTGCATGTAAGCCTCTTCAGTCGACCATCTCTCCTTTACTTCATTTACGGTACCGCTGACCACGCAAAGAACCATTGTTACGGGTGCGGTGAGGCTAGCGGTCACCATCCCCCTGTTACATTCCAGCGATGCGACGTATAGTTTTGCACCCGTGGCATTGCTGGTGTAAGTTCTCCACCACCGCCTCATCTCACTTCACACTAACAGGTTACCAGTGGTGTTGAATCCAACCTTTTCATCATCACCGCGAGCATCCCCGGGGTCCGGCAATGCTTCCGTATCATCGCGGCGCATTCCTATAGCCACTCTGAGAGCCCACCCCTGACAGCGATCGACTGAACTTGCGTCTAAGAAAGGGGCATCTGCCATCTCGTGGCTTACCTGCTAGATCTTGGAGGGAAGCTGGCAAGATGGCAATTGGGTTCCATGCTACTCTGACTGCGACATCTACTAGAAGCTTTTCATAATGAATGTTCCGCCGGTGCATTTTGGGACCGCTTACAGCGAGTATATGTCATATGTATTACTTTTTTAATGTTCAGTAGTATTTTCTGTCATCTTCTCAACTAGGTTTGTAGATATAACAGTGATCAATGAAGGTGTACAAATCGCCTTGTCTTAACTTATAAAAAAAATGAATACCTGCAAGCTTTGCTTGAATTTTGTAAAGGTCATGTGATATTCGGACCGATATTTATCCGTGTTGGATACGAGACCTCAACCCCTGAGGTAGTTTCCTCTAGATAGACGAGAGAACAAGAACGTTGAGAACGCTCCATCAAGAATCCATCAATCCCCTAAGGGAAGCGTACAACTGATATCTCCATTACTGCTCACGATCCTTGGCAACCGAGCTCTTCCTCTGGTATCTTAACATGGTAGCATGTCCGAGGTCTGGGTTTGTCGGATAGCTTAACCGCGTCTATCTTTGAATAGGTCTGGCACCTCAGGGCGAGCAATAGAATTAACACCCTATTGTGAGCAAGCAGTTAGTGGAATATTGGTGTGCTGTATCCTCGATTCTCGGGACTTGAATAGCCTGATCAACCTGTTCAGAAACGAGTTTTGGGCTATATAGCTACGTGACCCCGCGGGGACCCTGGTTTTGATTTTGATTTTGAATTGACTGATCGATGCCACCGAGACGGGACGCAAACGGACGGTTTATTTCATCGGAGAATACCCCAGGCGAATCTAGACAAGATACCTCACCGGAGGGACAATTGCAGAGCGAGCTTGCCAATATGTCGGGAGATACAGAGGATGCGATTCCTGATTACGCTGGACCGGATAACGTTAGAATAACGACCTTTGAGATTGAGAAGGCGGACCGGTCGAACATAAAGAATTGGAAGCTGCGGATGCAAATATTCTTGGAAACTCAAGATTGCTGGGATGTAGTTGAATTAACGGAGAAATACCGGAATGACCCTGAGAAGATTCAGGCCTTATTTGCGAAGAAAGGGTGGAAATCAGCCAATGGGAGAGCGAAGCTGTATATTCTAGGGGATATTAAGCAGGACGATATCTCGACCGTTAGAGATTGCAAGTTAAGCGGTGAGATGTGGGCTTATATTCGGAAGAAGTACGAGCGGAAGACTCACGTTGATATTATGATGGCGATTCAAAGGATAGTGGATTGGAAGAAGTCTGCGGAGGCGAGTATGGAAGATTCGCTACAGCAATTGGAACAGCTCGAGGCTGAATTGCGAGATGTGAGCGACAGTCAGATCAAGCTAGGAGAGCTGATGATTCTGAATTTCTTCTTAAGAGGACTCCCGAAGGACTACGAAACAATCACTTATGCCATTATGGGAAGTGAAACAATAACTCGAGAGAATGTACTGTCGAGACTGCAGGTGCAGGAAGGCATTCTTAGTCAGAAAGAGAAAGTTATTGAATCTGCAAATCGAATCAGAGGATTGAAATGCTGGAATTGTGGGAGGGAAGGGCATAGAATGAGTGAATGCCCAGAACCACAAAGCAAGTCTGATTCGGATGAGACTGGGAAGCAGTCTACAAGGAAGAAATCGGACCACCGAGGCAGGAAAGGCCATGGACGTGGACGTGGAGCCAGGGAAGGCTCAGGCAAAGACAGAAAGCAGGGTAAAGGCAAGAAGAAGCCTTACCGTGGATCAGCTAGGAAGGCTGATAATGACTCCGAATCTGATGCTGGATCAACGACTGAGGATAGCGATGGTGAACAGGCTGCCAGGGTTGAGATGGTCTCCCCGGATGAGCAGGCCTTAGTCGCGAAGAGCAATGGTAAACGGGATGTTAGGATTGAGGAATCCTTGGAGCATGCCCTAGTTGCACGGATCAGCGAAGAGCATGCAGATCTGATTGATGAGTCAGTTAAGCGAGTTAGGGATACTCGTTGGGTAATTGATGGTGGTGCAACATGTCATTGCACTGGAGATATCAAATGTTTTGAGAGTTTGAATCGCAGGTATAAAGGCCGATTGGGAACAGTGAGCAAGAGTACCAAAATTGATGGAAAAGGGTTGGCTGTTATACCATTAGAGAATGGTCACTGTGCAAGAATTCGCGATGTCATGTATGTCCCTGGGATGAAAGGGAATCTATTATCAACCCAGATGTTGCATGTTGATGGAATATACAATTCTCATGAAGAGAATGGGTATCGATTCTACCGGGAGGACCGGAAGACATTGGCAACCGGTTATAATATTGGACGGACAAGCTATCTCGGTACAGTGAGGTATCAGGATGCTTTACTAACAAGATCGCAAGGCCGAAATAGGGAATTTACGGCATTCTTGGCCCAGGAGAAGCAACCAGATTGGGAATTGCTGCATCGGCGCTTTGGTCATGCTGGAGAACGCAGGATGCGTAGACTAGCAAAGCGATTAGGGACAACATTTGAAGACTCAAAGGATTGTGAAGTGTGTATCCAAGCAAAGAGTGTTAAACAACAGAATAGGAATGCAGTTCCTAAGGCAAAGAAACCGTTGGAAAGGGTCTCAGTGGATTTCTGGGGACCATATCGGAAAGGTGAAGGCAAGGAGGCCTATTACCTGTCAATTACGGATGATGCCACTCGATTCTCGTGGATTCACATTACTGATAATCGACGGTTGGAGACCGTCCAGAGAATATTGTCTCGATGGATGAGGAGGCAAGAAAGGGAGCTGGGGATACTCCTAGTCAATATTCGACTCGACAATGCCAAGGAATTTGTTGCATTGAAACCTTGGGCAGAAGATCTGGGGATAGATCTTGAATTCACAGAGTCTTATACACCAGCGCAGAATGGTGTTGCAGAGCGGTTAAACCGCTTATTACTAGAAATTGCAAGATCCCTGATGATAGGGATGAATGTTCCAAAGGCGTATTGGCCATACGCACTTCAAATGGCCAACTTTATCAGGAATAGGACTGTATTCCTGAAGGGGAGTAAGAAATCACCTTACGAGGCTCTATTTGGTGAAGAATGGAAGCTTTCAAAATTCCGAGTGCCTTTTTGCAAAGTCTGGTTTCATATTGAGACAGATGATAAGCTTGAACCGAGAGCAAAGGAAGGGACACTTGTGGGATTTACAAAAAGTTCAAGTCAATATCTCATTCTTGATCGCCAAGGCAGGGAGCATAAGATGACGAATCCCATCTTTATGGAAGACGAATATGGGTTCTTGAGTAAGGAGTCTGGAGAACGTGATGAAATTGAAAGATCACGTCAGAAGCCTTCTACTATTGAACAGTCTATTGGACCTATACTCGAAATCCAATACAACAAGGGCGCTGAGATTCCAGCACAAGTTGATGATAAGATGTCTAATGATTTAGCTTCGGCAGTTCCTACAACTTATGGTTTGACACTAGAAGGCACTACAAATCATAATTCAACTCTGGAAGCCCCTTCGAATCTAGAATCTATGTCAAATGGACCGGAATCTACATCCGCTCCAACTACTACTCTCCGTCGAACTGACCGAGTTCGGAAACCCACTCAGGCCGTTCTTGAATCTGCAGCAACTGAGGCAATATATGGACGAAAAAGCCGGCAAGAAAGACGTCAAGAAGCACGGGAGGCAAGTAAGGGTACTGCTTCTCGTACATCTCTTGCACGGGAGGCTCGTCTTAAGGAAGTTGCGAATCTAGCAGTTGCAATTGAGCTGCTATTAGGAGATGATGATGAATTTGCTTATAAAGCTGCCAAGATTGAAGGGAAGATCCCTATACCACAAACATACGAAGAGGCAGTGAATGACCCAAAATTTGGCCCTCAGTGGCGAAAGGCTATTGAACTAGAAATCCGGAATCTAATTCGATTCGGAACATGGCGCTTTGTCAAGAGGCCAGATCACAAAGCTGTAATATCTTGCAAATGGGTATTCGACGTCAAATATCAAGCGGACGGACGTATTGAACGGTTCAAAGCACGTTTAGTTGCTAGGGGATTCTCACAACAGGAAGGACTTGATTTTGAAGATACCTTCGCCCCGGTTATACGTTTGGAAAGCTTACGAGTGCTATTTGCTATTGCAGCGATGTACAGACTTACTGCACACTTACTGGATGCAACAAATGCTTTTGTGGGCTCCAAGCTGGATAAGCAAATCTATATGGAAATTCCAAAGGGTTTACCGAAGAGCCTCCAGCCAAGAAAGGATGAAGTATGCGAATTACTTCAATCTTTATATGGGCTTCGACAATCTGCAAACCTTTGGTGCCTTAAAGTCAAGAACTTCGTCACTTCTATTGGATTCAAGCCATCAACCGCGGATCCTGGTATTTTCATCAATGAACGAGGGACGATTATTGCTTTATACGTGGATGATATCCTGGTTTTCAGCAAAGATGAGAAAGCAATTGAATCGACTAAGAAAAAGCTTAAGAAATTCCATCCAATGAAGGATTCTGGACGAGTCAACAAGATCCTAGGAATCCGAATTACATGGTTAGATGGATCTGTTCGTCTAGATCAGGAATTCTACACTATACAAATCCTGGAGGAATTTGACATGTTGGAAGGGAAGCCACAGGGGCTACCATTGAGCCCTAGTATCAATCTTGATGAGAAGGATTCACCAAGGTTATCTCATGAGGCTCATTCTCAATTCCGACATGCAATTGGCCGATTAACCTATCTCGCTGGAGGAACTCGACCGGATATTCAAAGGACAGTTAATCGATTGAGTCAACACCTAGTTGAACCAAAAGAGATCCATTTCAAAGCAATAAAACACCTTCTTCGCTACCTTCGAGGCACATACCACTACGCAATCTCATATTTGAAGGGGAGCAAGGATAAGAAGCTGGTTGGCTTTACTGATGCCGCATATGGCAACGCATCAAATTTACGTTCAACGACGGGTTATATCTTTATGCTAGCTGGAGGTCCTATATGTTGGTCAAGTCGCAAGCAGCCAATTACTGCGACATCTTCATCTGAAGCTGAATATATTGCTGCAGCTGATTCCGCAAAGCAAGCAATATGGCTACGCCATTTTCTATATTCAATTCGGAAACCGGAAACTTATGAAAATGGGCCAATACCTCTTTATATTGACAACACCTCGGCGTTAAAGCTAGCTGGGAATCCTGTGATGCACAGCCGGAGCAAGCATATCATGATACGATACCATGCCATTCGAGATTTCATTGAACGTGATGAAATCAAGCCTATCCATATACCTGGAGATCAAATGCTTGCGGATAGCCTCACCAAGGCAGTCAATCCGAAGATACTGAAGTGGTTTGTACGAGAGCTACGGCTAGGAGATTAGGAGAATTGAATCCTTGAACTACAACATTCAGGATTACAAGATTGCCAGAACGAGCGTTCAACACCCTCGAATCCTTTATATACTGTTTTGTGCTTTTGGTTATATATATACGTTGATTGAGCAACTCATATTCTCCGGATGTTGAACGAAGGGGAGTGTAAAGGTCATGTGATATTCGGACCGATATTTATCCGTGTTGGATACGAGACCTCAACCCCTGAGGTAGTTTCCTCTAGATAGACGAGAGAACAAGAACGTTGAGAACGCTCCATCAAGAATCCATCAATCCCCTAAGGGAAGCGTACAACTGATATCTCCATTACTGCTCACGATCCTTGGCAACCGAGCTCTTCCTCTGGTATCTTAACAAATTTGTAGCGGGCTGATGCCTGCCGTAGATGCGCCACTCGCCGGGCAAAAGCGGGGAGTTTGGCGTGGCACAGAAAGAATCCCGTGATCTAGAGAAGGATGATTAAGGCCAGACATTTCCCCTCTCGTGAATGCAGACACACCCTGCTGCTGGATTCACTCCAAACTTGTATGTATGAATGACTCCATCAGGCCCCACTGGTCGCTTGAGCAGAATCGGTTCAAGCTATCATCTGAATTCTCCGTAGTGTGATCTACAAAGCAGGGCAGCTATCGAGAGACGCTTGTACTCGTTCCACCCGATCGTGGCTCACATGAAACATGGCAAATTTGTTCATCGGTATGTTGTTCCTAGGAAATTCTTCATCGCTCGTTCCGTCAAACTTTCGGTGATTCGTTTCTTCACCACTCTTTCCATTATTTCCCCTACTGTTGTTGTCATTCCATCAATCCATCAGAATTTCACCATTTGCTCACCGCTCCAATCGACACAACGATCTCCAGTCTATTCAATCAACGCAGAAATTCGACTATGCACGGTTCCAAAAAGTTTTCAGCAAAGGATTGTCCGAGAAAGTGGGCAAGCATGCTCAAAAGAGTGGGTGTGGCTTTCCTCGAAGAAGCACACTCGAC